>BQNB010064605.1:0-31304 GCA_026074375.1 Tanacetum coccineum | reverse complement strand
CCAACAAGCTGAGGCCTTAATAACATTAACAATATTTCCCTTAATAGCATTAACTACTGCTTTTGGCCTAGCAGCATTAACGACTGCTTTTGGCCTAATAGTATTAACATTTTTATCCTTAACAATATCAACCCTATGATTAAAATTACTGTTTTTAAATGATGTATTCTTGTGAATGGGCCTCTTAATAGTTAAATGTGCTTTTTTAGGAAGATATGACATTGGTCTAGCAGCATTTACTGTTGTTTTTGTGTGAGCATCATTAACTTGTCTAACAGTATTAATTGATACTAAGCTAGACTTCATTAGTACTGCTCTTAGAATCATGTTCTTTTTAGCACATGTGTGACTCTTTTTATCAAAGTTTTGATGATTCACCCTTTAAGCATTGTTCCAAATAGGTTTTTATAACAACCCAAGAATTTTCATCAAATGCAAAACCTATTTTACTATTATCACAATTATACGGGGAAATTTTTCGCTTTATTACATTACTTGCATTGTCAATATCTCATTATGCAAGGTAACTTGCATAACTAAAGTAGACAAGCTCACGCAACCTACCTATGGCCATCCTGTCTTCATATATGTTAAGCAAACATCACAATATGTCAAGTCAATATCATCATATCCTTATTACAAAGTACATTATTCCTATAATGTACCATTCACAACGTTATATCAAAACGGGCTTTAAACCGTTATCGTATACCTCTAAACCCTAACTCCATGAAGATTTAATATCTAAATTGAATGTACAAGCTGATAAAGCATATATACAAGTAATATAACATTTCATTTGAAATATAAACTCCCTTTAAGCCAAGTACAAGTTTTCAAAGCACAATGTACAAGTCATTAAGCATGACTTCTAAAATAACCGTTTTACCTTCATTTTCATTCTAATTTCTTCACCATCACTTTTGTACAAGCTACTACACTTAATATACAATGTTTAAACCCTAATTATTCTATTCATAAACTTTAATACACATTTTTACTCTTAAAACCCTAATTCAAAATCTTAAACCCTAACCCAAGCTAAATACTACACTATGACCCATTTCTTCATTTTTATCCATTGTAAACCTAAACCAATACTCAAATAAGTTGTAATAACTTAATTTAAAACATTCTCAATCATATACAATCATCATTTCATTATTTTACTTCAACTATATGCAAATTGAATTCGAGAAACCCTAATTGTGCCCTAAATGATCATTCAACCCGTTTTCTCGTTTCTAACCAATTCATTCTCCAGTAAGCAGCCAAGATTCATTGTAAACTCATAAAATAAGTTTACAAACAATTATCCATCATTACTTTGACAATGTACAAGAATTACAAAGCTAGAAAACCCTAATAAACCTATACGTGCCCTAAAATGACCTGTGACCCTATTCATTCAATTTTGACCCGTTTTAAACCAAACCACTTGCTAACTTTTGTTAATACTTCTTATGACAAACCATTAGAATATGTTTTAAACATTACTTAATCAATGCATTTGAAATAATGGCCAAAAACTTGAATACGAGCCCTAGAACTCCAAATCAAACCCGCGGGTGGTTTTTACTTGTTTCAACCCATTTAAAACCCAACCCATGTGCAAGCACCTCCATGACCAGCCCCTAGACCCTCCTAAGCAGCTTACCCACCTGCTACAACATTTCTTTGGTCCAAATTGAAGCCACATCTCCCCTTTTGTGCCTATGGCAGCCGCGGCATCCACATGGTCTCACCACCATGTTCTAGCTAAATTCTAGCCTATCCAACACATCACATAGCTCCTCCTAATCACCCTCTAGGTTACCCATGTGTCCTAGATCAGCTTGCTAAGAAATCTTGGCCTCTAAGGGTCCTTTACCTATAAATAGAACCCATAACCCTTCATTCATTCTCATCCCCCACTTCTTCTTTCTATAACCCAAGTGAGCAACCTTTCTCTGCTCCTTATGATCCTAGGATCATCTAAGAAGATCAAGCAAGCAAAGCTTTGAAGATTTGAAGCCCCGGGAACAAGATACAAGGCGTACGAGTGGAAATACTACCCGAAACGACCCATTTCCACCATTTTTGCTCCTTGAAGCTCAAACCCAGGTTCTAGATATTCTACTTCTGCTCCTACACTCTTATAATGTTCATATGATCCTAAATATACTCTTGTTAAAGTTTCATAACTCAATTCATGCTCATTTTCCATTTTGATCCAAAACCGTACACCCGAAACCCTAATTTCGCGTTTTTCTTAAAACTAAATGTTATAATGATTAAATATTGTTATAATCTATCCTAGCATGCTTAACTAATGTTAAAATAACCACTTTATTGATTAATGAAGGAATTTGAACTTAAAACCCGCGCGTTTACGTTTTGAAACCCTAATTTGACCCGTTTTGCTTCCTAGCCTAACGAATCGTTATTTTAAACTTGCGTTACGTTAAAACTTCATATTTTAGTTTATTATAACTTATAAATATAACCTGTAAATTACTTTTCATATTGAAAAATATCATTATTATGGATTTTGGACTTGTTTTGTAAATCATTTCCATGCAAGGGGTATATACCGTAACTTTTGAAAACTTATAAGTACAAGGACTATTTTTGCCATATTTCTAAAGTTATAACTATAGGGGTCTATTATGTCACTTTTCAAAGTGCAAGGTTTACTTTGTACATCTTTTAAACTTGAAGGACCAAACTCGTAAAAGTGCAAACTCTAAGGGTATATTATGCCATTTTTCTTTCTTAAGGGTCTAAAACGTAACATTTTGAAAAAGTATAAAAACAAGTTTAAAACATTACAAGACATAACTTTAATTAACGCTTGACGTGCTTATCGTTTCTAGTTATCAATCAAAACGCTTAAAACCAATTATATCGTATCACAATACTAGGGAGCTTCATATTAAGAGGTTTCATCTTGGTATTACGTTCTGACTGAGTTGTTGGGTTTACGATTTAAAGTGCCCTAGCTCCTCAAACATTTACTGAATGACCTCTGAATTATGATGGCCCGAACGGTGATACAATACTCCATGATAATTCAATCAAAGATGATATTCATTATAATGTAAAACATATTCAATCAAACTAAGACTTGACATATTACCCACGGTTTTTGCGTTGTAACGAAGCCGTACTCTATTCTATACCTTTGCTATTCACCTCAGATTATCCCAATACCTGTTAAGGTGAGTTCATAGCCTCGCATTTCAATATTTCAAATGTTTTATAAACCCGCGAGGGGGATACATGCTATAACCATGAATGCAATTGTTTTTTGTATGCTATTCTGATTTATTATTGCCTAAGTAACTATTTGCCTTTAAGTCCCCAATATCATGAACCATTAATTACTTTACAGAGTAAGCGCGAATGATGTGAATAGATCTATTTGGGTTGGACTCCCCGTTAGTGTACCCAATCATACCGGTAATCAATTACACATCATTAGAATATAACTGCGGGTGTTTTGGCAAAGGTACCCGTTGGGGCTATAACGTATAAAATATATCCCAAGTGTAACACCCCCAAATTGGGTCGCAGCGGAATAAGGGTCCGGGGCGTGTTACTTCAAGATCAATAGCACAAGATATATATGAACGACACAAAAAGTCGTTTTAAAATGATACATTGGATTTAATTGAAAGATTTAATACAAAAGCATATAGCTTTACTTGTTCATTGTCGGATATTACAAAAGTTGACAATACATTTCCCCAAATATGATGCACCTAAATTTTTAAGCGTGCAATCCAATATTATTAACCCATTGCATCTTTGACATCCTATAAAATTTTTAGTTATTTGTTAAAAATATCAAACTTGCTGTTTATAATTTTTATAAAAAATGTTTTATAAAAATTACTTACGACTGTTTTTTAACCGTATAACTCATTTTTTAAACGTATACTTTTTCGTTATTAACTCGTTTACATGTTTCTTACTTTTTCGGACTCGTCGTGTGAATGTATTATCCTTAAAAATATAAATTAAGTATATTTGTTATAGCCCTTTGGGACAGAATGTTTGCATGAATTCTTAGTTCATTTTTGGCTTTGGTTTTTTATTTACCACTTTTTACTTTTTTTATACAAGTCTTTTACTCTTATATATTATCATTATAATCATATGTTATATTATGTCCATAATCCCATCAAAGTATTTTGTACAAAGATCATTTAAGGATCACAAGTTTTTCTCTTTGCAGAAAATCATAAAACTTTCTTACTTACTTTTAATTACAAGTTTACATATGAATTTTTATACTTAACCAAGATTGTACTAAGACTTATATATCCTTTATTATTTTGTATTACCATCATATAATATGTGAGAAAGTGTACAAAATCATATTCACAAGAAAATTTATTTTTTATGTTCAAACAGTATCCTAAATGGTGATTTCCACTATATAGCATTCTATAGATAAAATAATAACATGAAAGCATAAGTTTAAAATAGACCTTTCATGAGGTATGATGATGATGAGAAACAAATTGATAAACCGTGTTTAGCCTTAAAAACCCAAGCTTGCACTTAAGAAAACCCTAATTTTCTTAACAAAAACCCTAGCTTCCTTTTCTTGATTAATACTTGTAAATGGTGATTCAATGGATGGAAACACCTTAGAATGTCTTAGGATAGATGTGTATAGAAGTGTATGGGTTATATAAAAATTGCTATGGATTTGTGTTGTGGCCTTGCTCTTGCCGTGAGCTTATATGAGCCAAAAGAGAGTGTTTTTGCTTTTGTTAAGTGTTGTAAACATGTAAGTATTATAACTCTTATGTATAGATTGCAAGTATGGTGCAAGGTATGGTCTAGGAGTCAAAGTAAGGTGTAAGTGATGGTTCTTAGTCAAGGTATGGTCCAAGGTAAGCTCCCACCCTAAGCTTAAGCTTATTTAAGAAAGCAAGTAATATATAGCTAGGTATGGTGTGCCATAATGAGTATGGTGTAGGTTTGACCAAATGAAGTGTTTCTTGGTAAATCTTTGTATAAAAGGCAAGCATTTCGGCATTTAAGAGATGAATATGATATATTTGAGTAAACTTTATGTATTGGGTATAAAAGTGGGTATTTGTTGAAGCGTAGAAAAGTTTTTGTGGTTCCGGGAGTGCCTATACGCAATTTATCGCGAAACGTATACACTATACGTATCCGATAAAAATAAAATGAACAAAGTTAATAATTATCCTCAAAATAATTATATAACCCTTGCTTGATGTAAATATTTAATTGTTTGGTGCCCGATTGCATTGAACGCTAATTTTTGAGCCTACGCGATTTTTAAACTTAATTCTGAAAGTACCAAGCAACGCGGTTACGACACCTAAAATAAATTAGCATATTTATCGGACGTCGCAAAGGACTTGAAAACACAGGGTGTTTATTGACTTCCCCGTTAAACGAGCCTTTTATCAAGGCTTCGCACGATGCAGCACTTGACGACGATGTGGTCTTGGTGAAGAGGTGTGGATATTTCTTCTTGAATTGGTCTTCACGCTCCCACGTGAACTCAGGACCTCTCTTGGAGTTCCATCGAACTTTGAACCAAATGGGATCTGACGTCTCTGTCTAACCGTTTAACTTCACGCCACTATTTCTACTGGTTCCTCGACAAGTGACGCTTGTCATCCAATTATGTCCATCCAATCGGAATACGGTAATGGTTGTCGGCATGACACTTTTTCAGATGAGATACATGGAAACGTATTATGTAACTCTGGCTCAATTCAGTCTGGAAGTTCAAGTTTGTAAGCAACTCTCCAACCCTTTCTATCACCTTATCTCATTGGTTCCAACATACCCTAGGGTTCCGATGTACTTCCCCCGTTTGCCAAAACGTACGACCCATTCCAATGGAGAGCCTTAAGCATGACTTTGTCTCCAACTGGAATTCCATTGGTTTACGCTTTCACAAATCAGCATAAACTCCTTTCTGTCGATTCTAGGCGGCTTGTATCCTTTGTTTGATCTGGATGACTTTTCTCAGTGGGTCTCTTGATAGTTCTGGATTTATGATCCGAGTATTTGAGCTTCTCCAACTTCAGTCCAACAAACAGGTGAACGACACTTTCGACCATAAAGTGCTTCAAATGGTGCGGCCTTGATGCTAGCGTGATAGCTATTGTTATATGAAAAACTCGGACTAATGGCAAATGAGTTTTAACCCACCCTTTCCAAAGTCGATTGCACAAGCAGCAACATATACCCGTCGAGAGTTTGACAATGGGTCCTCTCGCTTTGCCGTCGGTTTGTAGAGAATGGTACGCGTAGCAGTACTCATATCCAAATTTGTACCCAAAGCGTTCTGAAGTGACCTCCAGAAATTTGATGCGAATCTTGGGTCACGATCACAAATGATTGAGACAGGTATTCCATGTCTCGTGACCACCTCCTTTAGGTACAATCTTGCAAGTTTATCCAAAGGATCGGTCTCTCTCATTGGTGTGAAGATCGCAGACTTAGTGAGTCGGTCAACGATCACCCAAATTGTGTCATAGCCTTGAGACGTCTTAGGAAGCTTCGTGACAAAATCCATGGTGATGTTGTCCCACTTCCATTCGGGTATCTTGGGTTGTACCAACAATCCTGATGGCCTTTGATGTTCGGCCTTGACCTTAGCACAGGTCAAACACTTGTTAACATAAGTGGCTATGTCGGCTTTCATGTTGGGCCACCAATATAGCTTCTTCATGTCTTGGTACATTTTGTCGGAACCCGGATGAATAGAGTATTTTGATTTGTGGGACTCATGCATGATCACAGTCCGCAAATCGCCATAACAAGGTAACCAGCTCCTGCCATTGAGGCACAGGGTTCCATCCGTACGTGGTTCCAACTTTTGTTCTCTAATTGCTTCTGGGAATTTAGCATTTTCAACCAACATTCCCCCAACGTCTTCATTCTTAATGTTCTCGGGTTTTCGCGCTTCGGTCTGAGCATTTAAGATTTGTTTGGGAAGGTCCAAACTAATAGTCATAACCAATGCTCGAACTCTTAGCGGTGGTTCTCGTTCTTTCCTGCTTAAAGCATCAGCAACGACATTTGCTTTCCCCGGGTGATAACGAATATCGCAATCGTAATCACTTAGCAACTCTAACCATCGGCGTTGCCTCATGTTCAACTCCTTTTGATCTAAAATGTGTTGCAAACTCTTGTGATCGGTGAACACCGTACACTTAGTTCCATATAAATAATGTCTCCAGATCTTGAGAGCGAACACCACAGCTCCAAGTTCCAAATCATGCGTGGTATAGTTTTTCTCATGGATTTTCAACTGGCGTGATGCATAAGAAATCACCTTTTCTCTTTGCATCAACACAGCACCCAAACCTTTCTTTGAAGCGTCGCAGTATGCGATGAAATCTTCGCTTCCTTCAGGTAATGCAAGGATTGGTGCACTGCATAACTTCTGCTTTAACAGTTGAAAAGCTGCTTTCTGGTTATCGCCCACTCAAACCTGACCTTCTTTTGAGTTATGCTTTAGTCATTTGGTTTTTGGGGTCTTCGAAAAACCCTTCAATGAATCTTCGATAGTATCAGCGACCTAAAAAAATTGTCGAATCTCGTTGGTGACTTAGGAGATGTCCAATCCTTAATGGTTTCATCTTGGCTGGATCTACATGGAATTCTTCACTATCGATCAATGACGAGGAAGGAAATTCTGTACTTTGGATGGAATCAAAAATTCACAATTTGGAAAACTGGGCATACAACTCTTCCTTTCTTCAACAACTCCAATATTATCTTCCAGATGCTCTTAGTGCTCTTGCTTGTTCTTGGAATAGATAAAATTTCATCTATAAAGACAAGTTTACGAATTTATCCAGATATGGTTTGCAACACCGATTCATAAGGTCCATGAATTACGACAGGTTCTGCGTTTTGTCAAACAAACGGATAATGAAATTCGTAGTCGGCCGTAATGAGTTCTGAAGGCAGTCTTTGGAATGTCTTCTTCTCGAACCTTAATTGGTGATAACCTGACCTTAGGTCGATTTTTGAGTAAAACACTGACCCTTGAGTTGATAAACAGGTCATCAATTCTGGGGCTCGCGGATTAACGGTTCATCACCGTTTAGTTTATTTAGTTCACCTGGTAATTCAATGCACATCCGGAATGATCACGTATTTCTTCTTGACAAACAGACCGGCCAGGAGCTCCCAGGTGAGGAACTAGGGTCTTATAAAGCCTTTGTCGGACAGCTCTTTCGTTGCTCAGAATAACTTTTCATCTAGGAAGGGCCAATCGATAAGGTGCCCGTGCTACAGGTTTGCAAGCACCACGGTACCAAATCTCAATTTGGGTAATCCCTTGTCGGTCGGAGGAAGACCCGGCAAGTCCTCAGGAAATACTTCAGGAAAGTCTTGAACAATTGATACGTCCTCAAGTCGCTTCTTCTCCGACTTGTCTTCAACCTCTTTTGCAGTGACATGTGCCAAAAAGATAGGAAATCCTTTTTCCATGTACTTCTGCGTTTTAGTGCACGAAATGATGTTTAATCGTGTCACATTTCCCGGGTTACTTCCGTCACCATGTATGATTAAGGTTTCATTTCCCCAGGGAATGTGGACAATCTTCTCGGCACACACAATGACCGCTTGGTACTTCGACAACCAATCCATACCGATTATAGCATCGAAACTACCAAGTTCTATGGGTATTAAGTTGATTTCGAATGGGTGATTTAATAAATTCTCTAATGGCGAGCAAATTCGATAGCGAAATTGTCTTAGGGTGACTAGTAATGTGTCTTGGCTTCTCGGCTTAGGATTTGGTATAAGATGATGCCCACTTTATAGTAAGACGGAGTGAAGGTCTGCTTAATTGATAGGGTTACTAATTCGATTTCTAAAAGTAAACGCGTTCTATGAATATGCACACAAAACATGATATAAGTAGAAAATTGTTTCCTTAACAATAGGTTTTTAGAGTGACTACTCTCAGCACGGCATGGTACCTTCCTGAATTATACATAGTTGATCAGGCCATGTATAATTGAGGACTAACGATGCATTGCTCATTTTCGTCAAAATAGCGTTATAATTTCATGATATTCGTGAGAGTAGTTTGTAAGAGTAATTAAGGAACCTAAGTTAATACTGACGAAATTTTCATAATACGATAATTGGATAGATAATTCGAAATCATTCGTACAACTGAAATTTTAGGGAAATACAACGAGAACTCCTAAGAAGATAAAGTCAAAGATAGTTTCAACTTAGGATTTGCTAGGCAAAGCGAGACAACTTTCTCTGGTGGTGGTGATGATGAAGGTAGTGCAGCAGCAAACTCGGTAATGCCTGCCTTAGTAGATGGTGATCGTGGAGTATGGTGTTAAATAGACATCCATACTATACGGGATTTGGTCTCAAAAGACAAGATGATATGGTGTGGAGAGGTGGGTGATGTAGAAGTAGACTCATCAATCTCAAATGCCTCTGTATTCTCAGCTTGAGGGGACAGGATCATCTGTAGGTACAGTAGAAGGGTCGGCCGGAGCTAGGTGCTCCTCCTCCTCCTCGTCCTCCTCATCCTTCTTAACATCATCATCATCGTTGTCATCATCAGATGACTCATTATCATAATTGTCTCATCCGTCGGCAGGATGGTCAGCAGGATCCTCCTCAGGGTCCTCCTCTCAATTATTCCTCATCCGGATCGAGTCAACAATTTAGGCCTTGGTGATAGGGAGGTTGGTGAGGCATCAGCAGATAGAGCTGATGATCCTTATTGGTCCCTCTAGCTCCTCATCAAGAAGCTTACTGGAATCTCTATGGCTCGGAGGATATTAATATAACAAAAGTTATAGGTAACCGTCGTGATGAAAATAAACTGCTTGCAACGACGACATGAAATCAACTTATATAAATATATTATTTTCAGCGCTGGTTATGGTAAAATATGAGTATGCACTTATGGCATAAATGAATGATGGTAAGGTATCATATTCGATACCTTAATGTTTAGGCAGCGCTATTAGGACTACGAGCTTATCGTCTACCTGTTTTAAGAAATATTTTCCCCTATTTATATAGATAGCCTTATATATAATAATTGTAGAGTTGTGCGAAGATTGCTAAATCATTTTTGTATTATATAATATTCCCTCATAGTAATATACGTACTATAATATAAAAACGTATATCAATTTGAATGATCTTAGTCCCAATAAGCAATCAAACTAGTGGATGCATGATGTATGCACATAATATGTATGTCACCGTGTCACCCCGTTGTATGAATTGTTGTTTGAAAAATGGTTATAGTCCAGCAAATTTGACCTCGGTTCTCTATAACTTGGCTTGATACCTATCTGTAATCCCCCAAATTGGGGGTCGCAGCGGAATAAGGGGTCCGGGGGTGTTACTTCAAGTCAATAGACAAGATATATATGAACGACACAAAAGTCATTAAAATGATACCATTGGATTTAATGAAGGGATTTAATACAAAAAGCAGATAGCTTTATTGTTCATCGTCGGATATTACAAAAGTTGACAATACATTTTCCTCCAAATATGATCGACCTAAATCTTTAAGCGTTTGCAATCCAAAATATACCAATGCATCTTGGCATCCTAAAAATATTTTATTATTGTTTAAAAATATCATCACTTGAAGGTTTATAATTTTTAATAAAATATGTTTTTATAAAACTTTTACTTACGACTTTGTTTAATTACGTATAAACTCATTTTTAACGTAACTTTTTCGTTACTAATCGTGTAACAAGTTTCATACTTTTTCGAATCGTGTTTGAAATGTATTATCTTATAAAAATATAAATAAGTATATTATTTTATAGCCATTTGGGACAGGAATGTTTGCATGACATTCCTTCCGTTCATTTTTGGCTTTGTTTTTATATTTTACCACTTTTACTTTGTACTAAAGTTTATATTTTATATATTCATATTATCTTATGTTATTATGTCATAATCCCATCAAAAGTATTTTGTCCAAGAAATTAAGATCACAAGTTATTTTCCTTTATATGAATCATAAAACTTCTTACTTAACTTCTTATTTACAAGTTTACATATGATGCTTTTTATACTTAAACCAAGATTTGTACAAGAGCTTTATATATCCTTATTTCATGATACTTACATCATATAATATGTGAGAAAGTGTACAAAATCATATTCACAAGAAAATTTATATTTTTCATGTTCAAAAGTATTCCTAATGGTGATTTCACTATATAGCATATCATATATATAAAAACTCATAACATGAAAGCATAAAGGTTTAAAATAGACCTTATGAGGTATGATGAAGATTGGAGAAAACAAAATGTAACCCGTTGTTTAGCCTTAACCCACGTTGCAACTTAAGAAATACACTTAAATTGTCTTAACATAACCCTAGTTCCTTTTCTTGATTATACTTGAAAATGGCGATTCAATGGTGGAAAACTCCTTAGAATGTCTTAGGATAGATGTGTATAGAAGGGTATGGGTTGTATAAAAATTGCTATGGATTTGTGTTGTGGCCTTGAGAAAAGGGAGATGTTTTGTGAAAATTTTCTAAGTGTTTTCTCTCTATGTTTTACTAGCTAGTTACTTGTATGTATATAAGACTTTCAAAGGTCAAAAAGGTATGCAATAGTTAGTCAAGGAACATGTCATGGTCATAGGGATGGTCATTGGTCTTAGGTATGGTCTTTAGGTCAAAGAAACAAAGTATGGTGAGGCATTAATGAAGTAAGGTGTTCTTTTGACCAAATGGAAGAGTTTCTTGCATTTCTTGAATCAATGGCCATGATTTTCGGCATACATGAGATATATATGATATATTTTAGTAAATTTTATGTATTGGGTATAAATGTGGGTATTTGTTGAAGCGTAGAAAAGTTTTTGTGGTTCCGGGAGTGCCTAAACGCAATTTATCGCGAAACGTATACACTTTACGTATCCGATAAAAATAAAATGAAAAAAGTTAATAATTATCCTCAAAATAATTATATAACCCTTGCTTGATGTAAACATTTAATTGTTTGATGCCCGTTTACATTGAACGCTAATTTTTAGCTTACGCGATTTAAACTTAATTCATGAAATCACAAGCAAACGCGTACAACACTAAAAATAAATAGTATATTTATCGACGTCGTCAATGACTTGAAAACACAGGGTGTTATAGACTTCCCCCGTTAAACGAGCCTTGTCCTCAAGGCTCACGATGCAGCACTTGACGACGGTGTGGTCTTGGTGAAGAGGTGTGGATATTTCTTCTTGAATTGGTCTTCACGTTCCCACGTGAACTCAGGACCTCTCTTGGAGTTCCATCGAACTTTGACCAATGGGATCCGACTTCGCTTCAACCGTTTAACTTCACGGCCCACAATTTCTACCGGTTCCTCAACAAAATGAAGCTTGTCATCCAGACGAAGTCCATCCAACGGAACGGCTAAAGGTTCGTCGGCATGACACTTCTTCAGATTAGATACATGAAACGTATTATGAACTCTGCTCAACTCTTCTGGAAGTTCAAGCTTGTAAGCGACTTCTCCAACTCTTTCAATCACCTTAAAAGGTCCAACATACCTAGGGTTCAACTTCCCCCGTTTGCCAAAACGCACGACCCCTTTCCAAGGCGAGACCTTAAGCATGACCTTGTCCCCGACTTGGAATTCCATTGGTTTACGTTTCAAGTCAGCGTAACTCTTCTGTCGATCACGAGCAGCTTGCATCCTTTGCTTGATCTGAATGATTTTCTCAGTGGTCTCTTGAATCAGTTCTGGACCGAGTATTTGAGCTTCTCCAACTTCAGTCCAACAAACAGGTGAACGACACTTTCGACCATAAAGTGCTTCAAATGGTGCGGCCTTGATGCTAGCGTGATAGCTATTGTTATATGAGAACTCGACTAATGGCAAATGGTTAACCCAACCCTTTCCAAAGTCGATCGCACAGGCACGCAGCATATCCTCAAGAGTTTGAATTGTCCTCTCACTTTGCCGTTGTTTGGGGTGGTACGCAATGACTCATAAACAAGTTCTGTACTAAAGCACTCTGATGTGACCTCCAGAATTTGATGCGAATCTCGGGTTTCAACGATCGCCAAATGATTGTGTCTGGTATTAACCATGCCTCGTGACCATCCAACCTTTAGGTACAATCTTGCAAGTTTTCCCAAAGAATTCGGTCACTCATCTCATTGTTTGAAGATCGCAGACTTAGTGTGTCGGGTTCAACGATCACCACACCATATTGTATCATAGGCCTTGAGACGTCTTAGGAGCTTTGGTGACAATATCCTAGTGATGTTAGCCACTTCATTCGGGTATCTTAGGTTGTACCAACAATCCTGATGGCCTTTGATGTTCGGCCTTGACCTTAGCACAGGTAAGCAACTTGTTAAACATTATGTAGATATGTCGGCTTTCATGTTGGGACACAACCGTTATAACTTCTCATGTCTTGGTACATTTTGTCGGAACCCGGATGAATAGAGTATTTTGATTTGTGGACTCGTGCATGATTACAGTCGCAAATCGCCATTATCATAGGTAACAACTCCCGCATTGAGCACAGGGTTCCATCCGCACGTGGTTCCAACTTTTGTTCTCTAATTGCTTCTGGAAATTTAGATTTCAAACCAACTTTCCACACCAACGTCTTCCTTTCTTAATGTTCTCTCGGATTTTCGTGCTTTGGTCTGTGCACTTAGTTCTGTTTGGGAAGGTCCAAACTAATAGTCATAACCAAGGCTCGAACTCTTAGCGGTGGTTCTCGTTCTTTCCTGCTTAAAGCGTCAGCAACGACATTTGCTTTCCCCGGGTGATAACGAATATCGCAATCGTAATCACTTAGCAACTCTAACCATCGTCGTTGCCTCATGTTCAACTCTTTTTGATCTAAAATGTGTTGCAAACTCTTGTGATCGGTGAATACCGTACACTTGGTTCCGTACAGATAATGTCTCCAGATCTTGAGAGCGAACACCACTGCACCAAGTTCTAAATCATGAGTCGTGTAGTTTTTCTCATGAATCTTCAACTGTCGTGATGCATAAGAAATCACTTTTTCTCTCTGCATCAACACAGCGCCCAAACCCTTCTTCGAAGCGTCGCAGTATGCGATGAAATCTTCGCTTCCTTCAGGTAATGCAAGGATTGGTGCACTGCACAACTTTTGCTTTAACAGTTGAAAAGCTGCTTCTTGTTTATCGCCCCATTCAAACTTAACCTTCTTTTGGGTGAGCTTGGTCATAGGTTTGGCGATTTTTGAAAACCCTTCAATAAATCTTCGATAGTATCCAGCAAGACCTAAAAATTGACGAATCTCCGTTGGTGACTTAGGAGATGTCCAATCTTTAATGGATTCAATCTTGGCTGGATCCACATGAATTCCTTCACTATCGATCACATGACCTAAGAACTGTACCTTAGGAATCCAAAATTCACATTTGGAAAACTTGGCATACAATTCTTCCTTCTTAAGCAATTCCAAGATCTGCTTAAGGTGTTCTTCGTGTTCTTTCTTATTCTTCGAATATATCAGAATGTCGTCAATAAAGACAATTACAAATTTATCCAGATATGGTTTGCATACCCGATTCATAAGGTCCATGAATACGGCAGGTGCGTTTGTCAAACCAAATGGCATAACTTGAAATTCGTAGTGTCCATAACGAGTTCTGAAGGCAGTCTTCGGAATGTCTTCTTCTCGAACCCTCAATTGGTGATAACCTGATCTTAAGTCAATCTTCGAGTAGACACTCGACCCTTGGAGCTGATCAAATAGGTCATCAATTCTTGGGAGCGGATAACGGTTCTTCACCGTTAATTTATTCAGTTCCCGGTAATCAATGCACATCCGGAATGACCCGTCCTTCTTTTTGACAAACAAGACCGGAGCTCCCCAGGGCGAGGAACTGGGCCTTATAAAGCCTTTGTCGGATAGCTCCTTCAATTGCTCAGATAACTCTTTCATTTCGGAAGGCGCCAATCGATAAGGTGCCCGTGCTACAGGTGCAGCACCAGGTACCAAATCAATTTGAAACTCCACTTGTCGAGTCGGAGGAAGACCCGGCAAGTCTTCAGGAAATACTTCGGGAAAGTCTTGAACAATTGGTACATCCTCAAGTCGCTTCTTCTCCGACTTGTCTTCAATCTCTTTTGTAGTAATATGTGCCAAAAAGAAGGATTCCTTTTTCCATGTACTTCTGTGATTTAGTGCAAGATAAATGATGGTTTAATAGTGTCAAACTTCCCTGAGTAATTCCGTCTCACGTGTATGATTAAGGTTTTATTTCTCCAGGGAATGCGAACAATCTTTTCAGCAAACTCAATGTCCGCTTGGGTATTTCGTACTAACCAATCATTACCGATTATAGCGTCAAATACTACACAAGTTCTACAGGCATTAAGTTTTCATGGAATTGGTGGTTTAGGAAGTTTAAATGTGACAACCCTTATGTATAGTGTTTAACCTTAACTTATCCTCCCATCGCTAGTTCGAACATCATAATATTGATCTAAGGGTAGATGGCGTGATGTTCAATTTGGGAGATAAATGTAGTAGACAAAAAACTTCGGTCCGGAACCCGTATCAAACAATGATATAAGAATAATACGGGAGTTTGAAGGATCGTACCAGCAACGACGTTGTCTGGATTTGCCCCCGCATTTCCTACCACGTACACCTTCGCTGGTGCCCTGTCATTCCCAGCTTGATTACCACGGTTGCCTTTGTTATTCTTCAGCCTTGGACACTCCTTCTTGTAGTGTCCCTGAGCTCCGCACTCAAAACAAGTAGGTTTCTGACCCGATCCGGTGCCCTTCTGGTTGTTAGTGTTGTTGGCATTTCCTGCACTCGTACAGTCACGGGCGATGTGACCATATTTGTTGCATTTATAGCACTTTGGAGCACACGGACCGTCATGGTGGTAATTGCACTTTGAGCATAGGGGTCTAGATCCCCCATATGGTTTCTTATCACCCGATCCAGCAGTGTATGCCCTGCCGGTGTTTTGCCTCTTATTTTGTTGTTGTTGTTGATCCTGATTGTTTCGGGAAGTGTTTTCAAACTTCCTCTTGTTTTCAGCTTGTCTTTCCGCAATGGTATTGACTCTCTTGTCCATCAGTTCAGTGGCCATTTCAATGGCCTCTTGCATTGTCTTTGGTTTCGAAGCTACGATGTTTCCATGGATCATGTCGGGCAATCCCCCGACATATCTTTCAATTTTGTCTGACTCCTCAGGGAACATTCTCACACAGAGAAGTGCTAGTTCTTGAAAACGTTGGTTGTTTTGTCCACATCAATTACTATTACTTTTAAGTTCCACATTCCGCCTCAGCTTCTTCATTTCGTTACGTGGACAATTTATTTGTCGGTCATCTCTTCCTTAGATAGACCCAAGTCATTGATTAGGCAACTCATGAGTAACAGTCTTAATACATGCGGCCCCGGGGGGAATTCCACCTCCATGTTAGTGCACTTGCTAAAAGAGTAAAGTGAGAATTGACATGTTATCCACCGGAGAAGTTGCTTATTCGGAAGACAGTCTCCATTCTTTCATAACCTTTGGGTTAACTCAAAATCTACCCCTCGGTGCCCTTGAAATACATGAGGTTTAAACTTCATGAATCTGGTAAGTGCACACTCGAGCAACGCGTTCAGATCCAATGACACCGTTCCCGAAGATATAGCTATCAGTGCCATTCCTGGTTGCGTCACGTGCGGCCAAAGCGGCACTGACACCTTCGTTAATCATAGCTTGGAGTTGGGCATTTGTGACCGTAGTGGTTGTGGCTGCTGTTGGGTCTGTTGTTGTTGTGACCGGCGTTGACCTTGTAGCTCTTTTTGGTGCCATTTTCTTCAATTACAAGAAAATACAATACCCGTTAGATTTCATAAAATCATAACCATGACATGACATATCCATGATAAATAAAGTAAGATCACATCGCACTGTGACCAGAAGAAATACTTATATAAGAGTATATTATACGACTCTTATAGTAATATACATTTATATCATAACATGTATATCAAATATGAATGCATCTAGTTCAACCAACTAATGCAACAAGTAGTGTATGCATGAATGTATGCACATATGTATGTCCCGTGTAAAACCCTTTGTATGAATTCAATGTTTGAAAACGGTTATAGTCCAGCAAAAACATTTGACCTGGTTCTCTATAACCTTGGCTCTTGATACCAATCTGTAACACCCCCAAATTGGGTCGCAGCGGAATATGGGTCCGGGGCGTGTTACTTCTCAGATCAATAACACAAGATATATATAGAACGACCAAAAAGTCGTTTGAAAATGATACATTGGATTTAACAAAGTAATTGTTACATAAGCCCGAAGCTTAACTTGATCACTTGATCAAAATACAAAGATTTTCAGCCCATGACAAATAACAAAATGAAATGTGACAAAATCTTTAATGCATGACCATTCAAAAATCAAATACCACCAATGTATCCTCGCACCTAGTGCTTATTGATCCCTGAAAAACATTGTTTTAAAACGTCAACAATAATTTGGTGAATTCATAGGTTTGATAAATATTTATTGTAGGACCACAAGATCTTCCATGTGTTGATATTGAACAGATGCAAGATATCTTATTAATTCATTACGTTGCTCTATGCTCATGACACTGATGCCTTGGACATGTTTGGATTGCAAATTAATGGCGTTTGCCCGTTGAGTGATGTTCTAAAACCGCAAATTCCTATATTCGACATGGTATACGTTCGTTCACTTGTGATAGCTTAATATCCCGAACGGGTGTTGTCATCAACCAATAGATCTATTCATTACATTCGGCGCTCGTAATTAAACAGTTCATGATAGGCTCTGATTGGGTTATCGTACTTAGCAACATGTAACATAATATAATACTTAACATTGATGTCCAGTTGTAAAACATTGTGTGTATGTTTTTCACCCCATAAAACTTTGTAAATACAAAAGCATGTAAACACAGTGGGGTTTGTACTCTCCTTTGAGTTCTGGATAATCAAATATCGCAGATATGCAGTCAAGTAAAAGGATCGAATGCAACCTAAATTATCTAGGTCGGATAAGTACCGAGTGGGGGGCACTTAATCTAACCACTATTGAATATAATCTAATAGTTGTTAATGTACTATCGTTCGGGCTATTTCTTAATTAAAGGAGGTCATGTCATGACGTTCGGGAGTTAGGACATTTAAATAGTTATATCCAACAACTCGTAGTGACGCCTTTCGAGAGGCCTACATTATGAAATACTCCCTAGTAATATAGTACTTTGATGAATAACATAATTTCTATATAGCTTCAATCACTCATCTAATGGGTTTTGGTAAAATTGTTTTTATTAAGTTAAAAACGTTTTTAATTACGTTTAGTAAAACTGGCGTAACTTTCGCGTTTTAAACCGATTCTCGCGTTTCTTATTTGCACATCTTTTCGTATTAAGAACGAGTTTCATAAATTGACATTTTGAATTTTCGGACCTACTGGTGATCAGTAACTTTTAATGTTCTCATCAGACGTGAGCTTTATAAAAATCGTATCGGTCGTAGTATTACCGTTTATATGTAGGATTTTATTCGGTATTGCTCAGTTTTTTAGATCTCTTTCGAGGACGTTATCATATTGAAAGTTCTATTTTTTTATGAGGTTTACCAATATATATAATATTTCTGGCATGAATAGTTACTTTTATAAAAATATGTTTTTATAAAAATCAAAAAAACAAAAAAAAAAAGTATTTAATTGTCCGTAAACTTGCGAAATTATAATCGTTCTTATTAATTGAAAAATTACGATTTTATCTTTGTTGGAATCTAAAAGTATGTATTATTTGTTAAAATTACTATCTTTTACTGTTTTAATTTTATAAAAATATTTTATAAAAATTTACTTACGACATCGTTTATTAACTTAACTCGTTTTTAAAGTAACTTTTTCGTTATTAATACAGTTTAAAAAGTTTCTTACTTTTTAGATCCGTCGTGATATGTATTATATTATAAAAAATATAAAATAAGTATGTAAATTCGAATTTGGGATCTGGAATGTTTACTTGGGTGTGTTGAATCCATATTGATTCTTTCTTTATACTTTGTTACTTTCTGTATTTTAACATATGTCTCATATATCATATTTTTATAAATATACATATCAGATGTGTCCTTTGTCCATAATAGTTCCTTATGTGTCCAAGTTACCAAGTTACTAATTCATGATAACAGTAAATCATAACGATTACTTGAAGGAAAACCCTAATTTAATTCATAATCATGTTTACTCCCAAAACAATATGATACCACATTTTTCTCATCCTTTTTAAACTTAATGTGAAGTATTAACACAAACATATGTTGATAAGTTCTCCATGTGGTCAATTTCAGTGAAAACTTTATTTTCATGATTAAATCATAATGGTGATATAAGCTAAATTAGAAATATCGCATATGCATTATAATGAAAAAGTTATGTCAAATAAAGAGTTTAAATGGACCTTAAGAAGAATGATGATGATGATGTACAAGTGCTAAACCCTTGTTTAGCCACAAAAACCAAACTTGCACTTTATAAACCCTTACTTTCCTTTACTAAACCCTAGCTTCCTTTTTCTTAATTATAACTTGGAAATGGTTAACCAATGCTTGCAAATGCCTTAGTACATCTTAGGATATGTGTATATAGAAGTGTAAGGGTTGTAGAAAATTTTGTATGGATTTGTTAAAGGGGTGTAAGTTTGCCGTGGCCAAGGATGGAGCAAAAGAGGAAGTTTTGCTTTGATTTGCTTAAGTGTTGGTGATGTATGTGTTAGTTGCTAGTTATGTGTATGTATATAAGATGTAAAGTTGGTCAAAAGTCCAAGCATGGTTCAAAGTATGGTCATGGCATGGCTCTTTGTCAAGGTAAGGTGGGAATGGTGTTGCCATGATGAGGCATGGCATGAATTTGACCAATTTGAAAGTCTTATCTTATTTTCTATGTATATATTTGTATATAGTGCATGAATTTCGGTGGAACAAAGATATACATGTTATATTTATGTAATTTTGTGTATTGGGTATAAAAGTGGGTATTTGTTGAAGCGTAGGAAAGTTTTTGTGGTACGGAGTGCAATAAACGCAATTATCGCGAAAACGTATTACAACTTTACGTATCCGATTAAAAATAATAATAAACAAGTTAATAATTATAATTAAAAAAAAAAAAAAAAAAATAATTATTTTAACCCTTGAATTATGTAAACATTAAATTGTTGATGCCCGTTTAACATTGAAACGTAATTTTTAGCTTCAGCGTATTTAAAACTTAATTCAGGAAATTTACCAGGCAAACGCGTACATAGAAAATGAATAGTACATTTATTGACGTCGTCAAAGACTTGAAAACACAGGGTGTTATAACATCGTTAAATACATTATGGTCAATGGTCACAACAAGTTTCAAAAATAATACCCACTCATGGATAATGCAAGCAAGTATCGTACACGTGCGAAAGATCCACCAATCGAAATCATTCCACACTCAGGATTAGGTCAATCTAATAACAAGGCTGCTCAAAACATCAACATCCACAATCATACAAACTCATAAGCAAATCATAACCATAGTCTCATAACCATAATAATAACAATGCTGGGGGTAGTACACGTACAACCAAAATCCCCCAAAAGTTACAAATCTCCGGTTCTAAGACCGATACATCCCAATCATAACAATTTTCTAAGTTTCTAATATAGAAATCCTAACATATCCAAATGGTTGCGGTGTTTACAAAAACAAAATACACCCTGCAGCATGACCTCACTAACTGATACTAGCAGTTTAGTGGCTATACAAATGGTCATAACCAAATCCAAAAATCAAAATAAACTACTAACAGAACTACTGAGGTCCTAGGAGTCTTCTTTCCAAATTTGCAAGTCGCCTATCCATCCCCAAAATACACTGCATCAGTGTGCTCTCTCGGCTGCTCATCTCCGAGACCATAGTCTGCAGCTGCTGAATCTGTGTGTCTCTCTGCTGCACAGCTGCCTGCAAAGCCTGCACCTGCTGGGTCAATCCAACAATCTCCTCGTCTCTCTGGGTTGCAGTCTGCTGACCCTGCTCAACCTGAGCACCAACCTGCTCCCATCTGTCTGCAGCATGAACCATCTGGGACGCCATCACCTACATCTGTCCCTTAATAGCAAAGACCCTCCGGCCAATCTCCCCAATAGAAACACCAGCTGCTACCTCAGCATCACTCACCTGGATCATTTTCTTCACCAGCTGCCCATGTCCGTACTCCAGGTTACCCAAGTGGGTACTCAAGTCCTCGATCACTAAAGGAGGTACAGGAAGTCCAGGTGCTGGGAGGGGAAAATGTGGTCCCTCAGCAGCCGTAGTGGATAGTCCTCCAACCTCGTAGATGCTCGGTGGCTGCACTGCTGGCATCGGAGGTGGTGCGACGGGAGCCATCAGCTACTCATCATTTACCTCCCAAACCTACTCATCATTAAATCTCTCAGAGGCATCATCCTCAAAATCATCATCGCCAAACAGCATGGCAATGTCCTCATCCATATCAACTACTAGGGCGATCATCTGCTCCTCCGCCTCGACTATCGGCTCAGCAACCTCATCCACTATCGGGCCAACCATCGGCTTGTCTGCCACAACTCCAAGCTCTCCAAGTAAAGGCACGTCTGCCTCAATCCACCCGTTGTTGTTTTTCGGTTTACCATCATACCCTGGTAGCGGTCCGGGTGCGAAGAAATCATAAGCTGGATGTTACAATATTTTCTCATCCTTTTTAACATAATGTAAGTAATAACACCACATGTATATAAGTGTGTAAAATGATCATTTCAAGTATATACTTCATTTTCATGAATAAAACCTAAATGGTGATTTAAGATAAATAGAATAATCATATGCATAAAGTGGAAATTATAAGAACATAAAGAGTTTAAATAGACCTTATGAGGTATGATGATGATGATGTGCTAGTACTAAACCCTTGTTTAGCCACAAAAACCAAGCTTGCACTTAAGAAACCCTAGCTTTCCTTAATAGAACCCTAACTTCTTCGCTCTTTTACTTGAGAAATACTTGGAATTATGATTCAATGCTTGCTAATGCATAGTAATCTTAGAATAGTTGTATATAAATGAAGGAATTGTAAAAAATGGATATGGGTTAGTGTGGATGCTTGCTTATTGCCGTAGCAATATAGAGAGGAAAAGGGGGTTATGTTTGATTTTTATCTAAGTGTTAATGTATATGTGATATATCTCTTATGTATAGATGCAAGTATGGTGCAAGACATGGTCAAGGAGTCAAAGTAAGGTTCAAGTAATGGGTCTTGGTCTTAGGTATGGCCTCATGAGTCATAAGACAAGGTATGGTGTTGCATAAATGAAGTATGGTGTCTATTTGACCAAGTTGAAAGTTTAATCTCATTTTTCATGTATATCTTTGTATATGTTGCAAGATTTTCGGCAAAACAAAGATATACATGATATATTTATGTAATTTTTATGTATTGGGTATAAAAGTGGGTATTTGTTGAAGCGTAGAAAAGTTTTTGTGGTTCCGGGAGTGCCTAAACGCAATTACGCGAAACGTATACACTTTACGTATCCGATAAAAATAAAATGAACAAAGTTAATAATTATCCTCAAAATAATTATATAACCCTTGCTTGATGTAAACATTTAATTGTTTGATGCCCGTTTACATTGAACGCTAATTTTTGGCGTACGCGATTTAACTTAACGTTTACAATTTAAAGCAAACACGTACAATACTAACAATAAATAGTACGTTTATTGACGTCGTCAAAGACTTGAAAACACAGGGTGTTATACAAACACTTACACCTTGTAAAAACCTACTCCCCCTCCCTATGGGCTCTTACACATGAGTTAGCAAGTAATCATGGTTAAGTTACTTAGATATTTTCACTATAAAAGCTAGCAACTAACACATAGAGTTCATATCAAAAGTGTAAAATCACAAAAACACTCCCATTTCCTTCTCTTAACCACGACTCAAAACCTCTCAAATCAAATCCATAGCTTGATTTTCTATCATTATACAAGCATACACACATCATATCTAAGGTATTCTAAGGTGTTTTCAAGAGTTGGTTAACCATTTGCAAGGAAGGAATCAAGAAAAGGAAGAAAGGGTTTACTTGGGAAAATTAGGGTTTTCACCTTATATTTTCAAGCCAAGGTTGTTAATCACAAGGGTGTGATTGTTATTCTCTTCTCTACTCATCCACACAAGGTATATATAAAGCTTAATCATTTCATAACTAAGATTTTTTATGTGTTCATATCTTTATTTAGCTAAATCACCATTAGGGTACTTTTGAATATGTAAAATGGATTTTTACATATGATTAATGTTTTGTACACTTATTTACATGTCATATGGATGATAATATTATGTTAAAAGGAATGTATAAGTGTTTTAACATGATGCTTAAGAGTAAACATATATATGAACAAATTAGGGTTTCTAAAAGTTTTCTTATTAAATTAGATGTGAAATATCTGCAAGGAGTTTTGTGCTCTTGATACTAATGGACTCACTTGAAACAAAACATACCTAATGGGACCTAATAAGTAAGACATAAGATATTAAGGGTTCTAATGGGTTTGTAACAAAGTGGTAAAGCTAAAAAGTCCTAAAAACAAGTTTTAAACACATTTTTGAAAAAAATTTCTTAGGGGCTGTTTAAGATTCGAAATTTACATATATGTTTTATGATTTTATAAAATACTACATGTCACAAGGATCGAGGGGTCATAAAGAACTCGAAAAACCGATTAATAACGAAGAAGATACGCTATTTACAAGTTTACGATAGTTAATAACTTTTATAAAAAGAAGTACTATTCACCATAGAAACTTATACTTTATAAACATCCATAATATGATAAAACTTTCAATTACGAGAACGTACTCGAAAGAATCACTAAAAACGGAGCTATAACGAATAAGATACGACAAAAACAGGTTTTACTAATATTAAAAAGTATAAAAATAAATTATAGCTGTTGTGAACGTAAAAACACTATTTCATCAACAGGGATCTCAAAAACATAAAGGAATGTATTTAGTAATGATCACTCGTCTTAATACGAAAGCGTGGGCGTAAGAAACGCGAGAAACGGGCTTAAAACGACAAAGTTATGTCATTTTTACTAAAGGCGTAATTATAAACGTTTTTACTTTATAATTACGATTTCACTTAAACAAATAGATGGTGATATAGCTATATAGAATATATATGTTATTAGTCTCGAAGTTCTATATTACTAGGGGAATTTCATAAGTGATGCATCTTTCGGGATGGCGTATTGACGAGTTGTTGGATTTACGATTTAAAGTGTCCTAACTCCTCGTACGTCATGTCATGACCTCTTAAAATTATGATAGCCCGAACGATAGTACGATGATAACTATATAGGATTATATACAGTTGTTGTTAGACAACGTACTTGAATACTGATTCGACCTATATTAACTAGGTTGCATTCGAGCGTTAGCGTGACGCATTTTTACTTGGGATATTTTATTATCAGTCTACTCACTCAAGGTGAGTTCATAGCCCCATGTTTTACAATTATTAAATTACAAGTTTTTGGGGTGAGAAACATATGCATGTTTTACAAATTAGACGCAAGTGTATATTTTATCATGATTACGTTTTGCCTAAGTAGCGATAACCCACTATGCCCATGAATCATGAACTGTCAATTACTGGAATGTGAGCGCGAATGATTATGGATAGATCTATTTGGGATTGACCTCCCCGTTCGGGTGACTAGCTATCACTGGAAACGAACGTATATCATGCGATACTGGATTGTTACGGGTTGAAACCATCCATCACGGCAATGTAGGCAATATTTATATATTGTAATTCAATTATGTCGAGCTTCGGTGTCATGAGCTTAGGTAAACGTAATTACATTTTGTGATGTCTGCATCTGTTGCATTATCACTGGGAAAGTCTTGCGGTCCTGCATATACATTTACATAAACCTATGAAATTCACCAACTTTATGTTGACGTTTTTAAATGCAATGTTTTTCAGGTCATTAAGCACGAGGTGCGAAGGATACATTGGTGGTTATTATGAAGTCATCATTAAGATTTAGTCGCATTACATTTGTGTATCTGTTAAGGCCTGGAAATCTTTGTATTAATAACAAGTAAACAAGTAAAGCTTCGGGCTTTTGTAACACATACTTTATTAAATCCAATGTATCAGTTTTAAATGACTTTTTGGTCGTTCTTATATTATCTTGTGTTGTTGATCTGAGAAGTAACACGCCCCGGACCCTTATTCCGCTGCGACCCTATTTGGGGGTGTTACAGATTGGTATCAAGAGCCAAGGTTATAGAGAACCAGGTCAAATGTTTTTGCTGGACTATAACCGTTTTCAAACATTGCATTCATACAAAGGGGTTTTCACGGGACAAACACTACACAAACTGTGCAGTAGTCGTTAGGCTAGATGCATGCATGATTGATATTCATGATTGATATACATGTTATAATATAAATGTATATTACTATAAGAGTCTTATATTAGCATACTTATATAAGCTAATTTTGATTTCAGATATTATCATGTCGGATTCTGAGCATTCTACAGTTACATACACATCAGTATTCGAGGACGATTCAGATATTGGCTCACCAGGAGTTGATGGACCACCTATTATGCCAGAGGACCCATATGCTTACATAATGGCTGCTTATGGGGTTCCACCATCGCCTGACTACATAACCTGGCCCTGAAGTTCCCCCATGCGCCTACACATTACCTTGCCCTGAGGGACCACCATCCACCGGACTAACTTTACCTATCCCAGGAGCCAGAGCAGGCACCACCCTCACCCATTTACTTACCTTATGTACTAGAGCCAGTGTACCCGGAGTATATACCACCCGAGGATGATGTCTTTCCAGCCGAGAACACCATGCATGCTGCTACCTCACCTACTGCTGAGTCACCAGGATACATTCCCGAGTCTGATCCAGAGGAGGATCCCGAGGAGGATCCAGCTGACTACCCTGCTGACAGGGATGATGATGATGATGAGGAGGAGGAGGAGCACCCAGCTCCGGCCGACTTTGTCCCACCTGTACACCGTATGACCGCCAGGATATCTATCCGGGATGAGCCATCCATATCACTTCCTCCTAGGGAAGAGGTCGAGAGACTTCTTGCCTTAACCACCCCACCACCATCACCACTTACTCCACTATCATCTCCATTACCACAGATACCATCACCAACACCCAATAGCCCTACTCATATTGAGATTCCCGAGAGTTGTTTACCTCTTCGGAAAAGGGTGCGTTTTGCTTCTCCCACCCCTAGTCGTGAGGTCGGGGAGAGTTCAGCAGCCGGTGCTGCTAGGCAGGATAGACCTACCATAGCGAGGGACGACCCTTATTCCATAGCGAGGGAGGACCTTTATGGATTTGTCGATATGGTTGATGTCCCTCCTAGATGTTCGACATCTAGGGAGTTAGACTATGACATTACGGATACATGGGATGATCTGGTAGGAGCCATCGATGAGATTGCACCGACCACCGTAGAGGGGGTCAATCAGAGGGTTACCGATCTTGCTACCATTGTTGAGGAGGAGACTACCAGCATGTATGGTATTATGGAGGATGCTCAATATGACCGGTCTCTACTAAGAGGCCGAGTCAACTTGTTGTATAGGGATAGGCCTATTCACAGTCGTTTAGCAATGATGGTAGAGAGAGAGGCTAAGATGGCTCGTGAGGCTTGGGGACTATCCATGGATGCTAGCGACTATGCACGTTCAGATGTTATGTCATTACGTACTACGGTAGTGGCGCAGAGTGCATTGATTTCAGAGTTACAGTCAGCAGATCACAGGAGACAGAGGGTGATTACAGAGTTGTTAGCATCAGACCATAAGAGACAGGTTCAGTTGACTAAGACATTGAGGTTGCTAAAAGGACTACAGACACAGATGATCGAGCTACAGAGGCAGCATGGACCCGCAGAAGGTCCATCATAGCCTGATGCACCAGGAGAGGCTAGTAGCAGCTCCTAGATTTGGTTATGTTGTAGCTATGCTATGCAGCCTGTTAAGTATTATGGGTTATTCCCAGCTAGCAGACTGTATAGATCTTTTGTTTTGTTTAGCTACCCAGTATAGGTCTTTTGTTCAGGTATTATCTACCTTGTACAGCATACTAAGTGTTACGGGTATATCCCGGCTAGTATGGCTTTAGGTTGTTTCTTTTGTCTTGTAACCTAAGTTGTAGTAAATCATCTTGTATCTGAACGAACATGCATGTTTTCCAAGTTAATATATGAAATGGAATGGATTACGTTATCTTTATGATTCGAATTTATTAATAAATGAATGCCCTATTTGGTTATACTCCATTAATTTTCAATACAGTTGTACATTTCCACTGTGCGATTGATCTTGTTTATTTAATATTTATATTATATTCATAGTATGATTTTTATGAAATCTAACGCGTATATGTTTTGTATGTGATTTAAAGAAAATGGCACCAATAGGAAGGCCCACGAGGTTAACCCAGATCAACACCAACACCAGTCAACAGACACTCATACCACTACATCTTCACGAACGCCTAAATCAGGCAATAATTAACGTAGGCGTTACAGCTGCACTGGCAGCCGTGATGCGACCAGAAATGGCGATGATAGCCATACACAGGAACCAGGTGCCATAAGGCCTGTGAAGGGAGCGAGCGTGAATGCACCTACCCGACTTCCTAAAATGCCCACCCTTGAATTCAAGGCACGAGGGGAGTCGGCGTAAAAAAAAAGAAAAAAAAAAAAAAAAAAGAAAAAGAAAAAGACCAAAAAAAAAAAAAACAAAAAAAAAAAAAAAAAGACTCACTCAGTGGTTGAAAAGATGGAGTCTGTTTACAGCATAAGCAACTGTACAGAACATTCCAGTCAATTTGCTACGTGTACCCTGCTAGGAAATGCTCTTACATGGTGAACTCCCATGTTAAGACACTACACCTGAGCTGCCCATAGCAATGCCATGGAGGACCTGAAAAAGATGATGACAGACAAATACTGCCCAAGGGCGAAATAAGAAACTGGGAATTCGAAATGTGAATTGAAGGTAAAGGTAACTATGTAGGAAGCTTATAGCCAACGTTTCCAAAAATGGACTAATGTGCATCGGATGTTTCCGGAAAGAAATAGACGCAAGTTGATGAAAAGTCGGTGGCTTGCTCCGACACGATCCAGGCAAGTAGGTGATGGCAAACTTAGACCCAAAAACCTATGCAGGATGCCATTGAGTTTTTCGCCACTGATCTCAATGGACAAAAAGATCAACAATTGGGCTAAACTCAGGCTGACAACAAAAGAAAGTCTGATGACAACTGCCAGAACAACCAGAATCCAGCAACCAAACAACAGACCAAAACACTGGAAGCACTATTCGCGCAGGAAATGGTGATAGGAAACCATACGGAGGGCCTAAACCTCTGTGTTCCAAATGTAACTATCACCATGAGGGTCCTTGTGCTCCCAAATGCAGCAAGTGCAACCGATTTGGTCATTTAGGTCGTGACTGCAGGAGTCCCCCAAATGTCAACACAGGGGCTAATCAGAGGGCTTGTTTTGAATGTGGTGCTCAAGGGCATTTCAAGAAGGATTGCCCAAAATTGAAGAACAACAACAACCGGGGTAATCAGGCTGGAAATGCCAAGGCTCAGGCAAAGGTGTATGCCGTGGGCAATGCAGGGGTAAACCCGGACAACATGTCGACTCGGTTATCGTTCTCCTAACAACCGATATGCATCTATTTTATTTGATACTGGTGCCGATAGGAGTTTTGTATCTACTGCATTTAGCTCTCGAATTGTTATCACTCCGACTGCATTAGATCATGATTATAATGTCGAACTAGCCGACGGGCGAATAGTTGGGTTAAACACTATTATGGGTTGTACGTTAAACTTCTTAAATCATCCTTTCAACATAGACCTAATGCCCGTAGAACTAGGTAGTTTTGACGTGATAATTGGTATGGACTGGTTGGCAAAGTACCATGCCGTTATTGTCTGTGCGGAAAAGATCATTCGTATTCCTTTTGGAGACGAAATTTTAATCGTTCGAGGTGACAAAGCAGCAATAAACAACGGACCCGATTAACATCATCTCGTGTGCTAAGGCCTCAAGAGTATTTAACGAGTGATGTCACATTTTCCCTTAGCAATATCACCGCAACAAAGACGAAGACAAGTCAAAGAGAAACGACTTGAAGATGTGCCAGTTGTTTAAGAATTTCCTGAAGTCTTTCCTGAGGACTTGCCGGGTATACCACCCACTCGACAAGTGGAGTTTTGAATTGATTTGGTACCTGGTGCTACACCTGTAGCACGGGCACCATATAGATTAGCACCGTCCGAAATGAAGGAACTAGCGGAGCAACTACAGGAACTTACGGACAAAGGCTTCATAAGACCAAGTTCCTCACCCTGGGGAGCTCCGGTTCTGTTTGTAAAGAAGAAAGATGGGTCTTTTCGGATGTGCATCGATTACAGGGAATTGAACAAACTGACAGTGAAGAACCGCTACCCACTCCCAAGGATCGATGACCTATTCGACCAGCTACAAGGGTCGAGTATTTATTCAAAGATCGATCTGAGGTTAGGGTATCACCAGTTGAGGGTTCGAGAAGAAGACATTCCCAAGACTGCATTCAGGACTCGATACGGTCACTATGAATTCCAAGTCATGTCTTTTGGTTTGACTAATGCACCGGCCGTGTTCATGGACCTTATGAACCGGGTGTGTAAACCGTATCTGGACAAGTTTGTAATTGTCTTCATCGATGACATTTTGATCTACTCCAAAAGTAAGAAGGAACATGAAGAACACCTTAGGCAGATCTTGAAATTGCTTAAGAAGGAAGAATTGTACGCCCAAGTTCCCCAAGTGTGAATTCTGATTTCCATGGACAATTCCTCGTCACGTGATTGAACAGTCGAGGTAATTCACGTTGACCCGTGCCAAGATTGAATCTATCAAAGATTGAGCGTCTCCCTAAAACACCAACGGAGATTCGCACAATTTTTTTGGCCTTGCCGTTATTACAGAAGAATCATTGAAGGTTTTCAAAGATCGCCAAACAATGACCAAACAACCCAGAAAGGTGTCAAGTTATTGGGCGATAACAAGAGCAGCTTTCAACTGTTGAAACAGAAGCGTGCAGTGCACCAATCGCCCTTGCCTGAGGAAGTGAAGATTACATCCGCAGTATTACGATGCTTCAAAGAAGGGTTTGGGCGTTGTGTTGATGCAAAGAGAAAAGGTGATTTCTTATGCATCACGCCAGTTAAAAATTCATGAAAAGAACTATACGACTCATGATTTAGAACTTGGGGCAGTAGTGTTCGCTCTAAAAATTTGGAGGCACTATCTGTACGGAACCAAGTGCACGGTGTTCACTGATCACAAAAGTTTACAACACATTCTTGATCAGAAGGAATTAAATATGAGGCAACGTCGCTGGTTAGAGTTGCTGAGTGATTACGATTGCGAAATTCGATTATCACCCATGGAAGCGAATGTTGTTGCTGATTGCTCTGAGCAGGAAGAACGAGAACCACATAAGGGTTTCGGGCCTTATGAGATATTGGTCTTGGATCTTCCTAAACAAATCCTGAAGCTCAGACTGAAGCACGGAAACCAAAGAACATCAAAAGCGAAGATGTTGGAGGTATGTTGGTTGAGAATTCAAAAGATTCAGAGAAACTTAGAACGGAAAAGTTGGAACCCCATACGGATGGAACTCTGTGCTTAAATGGCAGGAGTTGGTTACCATGTTATGCCGACTTAATACTCTATTCATCCGGGTTCTGACAAGATGTACCAGGATATAAAGAAGCTATATTGGTAGCCCAATATGAAAGCCAACATCGCCACCTATGTTAGCAAATGTTTGACCTGTGCTAAGGTCAAGGCCGAACACAAGAGACCATCGGGTTTGTTAGTACAACCCGAGATACCTCAATGGAAGTGGGACAACATCATGATGGATTTTGTCATAAAGCTTCCTAAGTCGTCACAGGGTTATGACACTATTTGGGTGATCGTTGACCGACTTACAAAGTCTGCCATTTTTATGCCAATGAGGGAAATGGATCCCTTGGATAAACTGGCGAGAATGTACCTAAAGGAGGTAGTCACGAATCATGGAATATGATATTTGCTTAATTGTATACTAAATTACCCGGGATTTTGCG
>BQNB010064604.1:0-31235 GCA_026074375.1 Tanacetum coccineum | reverse complement strand
TGTTGGTGGTAGGATAACGGGATGTGACGACAGCAGTCAAAAATGATATCAAGTGATTGATGGCATCAATAAGATCATCACCTTTCTGGAATACTAGAACAATTAGACCGGAGTCTAGTTGGGGAAATTCAGGTTGTTGTTGTTGGTTAACTGTGGGAGCATATTCCAATTGTGGAATAGATGGTTGTGGAGAATAAACGTTGTGGTGAACAGATGATTGATAATCATTTTACGGATAAGTGATTGAAAGAGGTGTTGATTGATTGGTTGAGTATTGTTGAGATTGATAAGGTGATCCATGTTGTGAAGACTAATATGGTGAAACATGTTGTTGATGTTGAGAGTGTTGGTAAGAGTTCTGATGAGATTGATAAGGATATTGTGTCATTTGGTGAGTGGCAACTAGAGCAAGAGGACTGGAGTTGCGTTTATGCATCAAACAAACTTTATTTGCATGCCGTTCATGTTGTTCCAAGTAAGCATGAATCTGATCAACATTGGTAGTATGCAAGTCTTTGACCAATTTAACATCAATAACAAATTTGCTCCATTCAGTAGGAAGAGTGTTCAGAAACTTGGTATTAACTTGAAATTACTCCAGTGGTATCTTGTAGATATTCATATCATTGAGTAGCAGAGTGAATCGCAAGTAGTACTCATGTAACGACTCTCCTGTCTTGTATGTAAACTTATCAAATTCATCGTACAACTTACACTCTCGTTTTTGCTTTGTTAACGACGTTCCTTGCATAGGTAGTTGGATTTTCTCCCAAATATCCTTGGCTACACAATGTTGACTAACAAGAGCATAAATTTCAGTTGGAAGGCCTTGTAGAATGATTTTTATTGCTTTGATGTCACAATCAGCTTGAATGGTTTCAGCAGCAGTTAATTTAGTATATTCCTTTGGTCTGGTTACACCATCCACTGTAATTGTTGGCCAAACAAGTGGACCTTTTTTTAACAGAGGCAAGGATCATTCTTCTATGAGGTCGATTCAACATATAGAGTTCCATTCTTCTTTTCCACGAATCATACAAATGTTTTTCAAGCATCGGTGGTTTATTGTCACCACCCGAAAGAAGTGACTTATCGGCAAGAGTCATCATTAAAAGATTACTGATTGATCGAACGGTGATAGAAAGTAATTGTGTTTGAGGGTATTGTCTTTTGTGTGTTTTAAGTCTTGAAACTACACGGGATTTTACAATTCTTGACAAAACCGAGAAAACAAGTGAGTGTTTCACAGGATTTTACAAGTCAACGAGATAAACCGTATAATTTTGATTAAGCAATTTGAATTTTAAGTTTTTGTTGCAAATTCGGTTGATTAAGCTAACTGTGAATTCAGATCTTTAAGACAATTGCGAATTCGGGACCTTAAGACAATTGCAAATTCGGATCCTTAAGAAAGTTGCAAATTCGTGTCCTTATGAAAACTGCAAATTCGGGTCCTTATGTGAAATGTGAATTCGGGTCCTTAAGAAAAATGCAAATTAGTGTACTTAAGCAATCTGCCAATTCGGAAGCTGCTAATTCGGACACCAAATAAAATTGCCAATTCGAAAGCTGCTAATTCGGACACTGCTACAGACAGTGAATTCGGAATCAACAAAAATTGCAAATTCGTGTACAACACTGACGAAACACAAAATCTTTAAAACACAAAAAGACACCTTTTTAATTGTTTTTCCCAAAATTTCTTGTACAACTAGTATTCTTAAACCTATAGGTACCTTAAAATGACAACTTTTTGGTTTTTAAGCCGAAAATTTCAAAATCAAGATTTGTACTTTATAAAGTTTTTTGAAAAAAAAATATGAACAAAAATGAATTTTTCTTTGATCCAAAGAAAATACACCTATATCCAAAGATACTAGATCAAATTTACCTAGGTAAATGATCTTTTAGTGTACAACTAAGCTTTGAAAATAAAAGAAAAGAGTAAAAGGTGTAGGGAAAACGAAACAACCAAAAACAAACACAAGAACTAAGAAAATCACTCCATGGCTCTTGATACTAATTGTAGAATATATTTAATCTTTAGTTTATGCAAGAACTAGAGAGAGAAATAGGTTGGATGGAATTTAGAGAGAGAAAGTAAACATGGAAATATGGAAAGTATTATGTGTGTGTGAAATGAGAAACAAAACCAACCAACATCATTTCCAAGGCATGGAGAGGGTATTTATACCCTAAGTGGCCAGCCATAGGCCTTAATAGGCTTTCCATAGGCCTTTGGGCCATATTAGATTACATGACATTAACATAACTAACTACGGGCTTAGACTAATTAATATTGGAAGTGACCAAGACTTTTCTTGTTCCTAACATAGATAGAAGCAATGAGACCAGAAAACATCAAAGCTGAAGATGTTGGAGGTATGCTGATTGAGAATTCAAAGGGTCCAGAAAAACCCAGGAAGGAAAAGTTAGAACCACGCGCTGACGAAACACCGTGCTTAAATAACAAAAGTTGGTTGCCATGCTACGGTGACCTAAGGACTTTGATCATGCATGAGTCTCACAATTCAAAATATTTTGTTCATCCAGGTTCCAACAAAATGTACCAAGACATGAAACTACTATACTGGTGGCCTAACATGAAAACAGACATTGCCACCTATGTCAGCAAGTGTTTCACGTGTTTAAAGCTTAAAGTTGAACACCAAAAACCATCTGGTTTGTTGGTGCAACCTGAGATTCCTCAATGAAAGTGGGACAATATCACTATGGATTTTGTCACCAAACTCCCAAAGACGACAAGTGGTTATGATACCATTTAGGTAATCGTAGACCGTCTTACCAAGTCTGCACATTTCTTACCGATGAAGGAAAATGACTCCATGGACAAATTGGCAAGACTATACTTAAAGGAAGTGGTCACGAGACATGGAATACCTGTCTCGATCATTTATGACCGCGACCCTAGATTTACATCAAATTTTTTGAGAGCATATCAAAAGGCTATGGGTACTCGTTTGGATATGAGTACAGCTTACCATCCGCAAACCGAAGGGCAAAGAGAAAGAACCATTCAAACTCTTGAAGATATGTTACGTGCCTGCGTAATAGATTTTGGAAATGGTAGGGAAAGGTACTTACCGCTGATCGAATTTTCGTATAACAATAGTTATCATGCTAGCATTAAAGCTGCCCCATTCGAGGCACTTTACAGTAGGAAGTGTCGATCACATGTTTGTTGGGCTGAGGTCGGAGATGCTCAGCTCACTGGTCAAGAACTTATCTATGAACCAACCGAGAAGATTGTCCAAATCAAGCAAAGAATTCAAGCCGCTTATGATCGCCAGAAGAGTTACGCTGATGTGAGGTGTAAGCCTTTAGAATTTCAAGTGGGCGACCGAGTTATCTTGAAGGTATCACCTTAGAAAGGGGTTATCCGTTTTGGAAAACGGAGGAAGTTGAATGTAAAACCCAAAAATTTGAATTTTATTTCATTTTGTTAATTTGAAATATAACCTAAAGTTTAATAATAAGTATTTGGAATTAAAACCTTAGGTTATAATTAATTGTGTATTATTAAGTTATAACATGGAAATTGTTGGGATTATTGATTTGATGAGACAAAATGAATAAAAGAATGAAACAAAAGGACTAAAATTGTAATTAAAGAAATCTTCAAGCTGGTGGAGAACATGAAGATAAAGATAAAGATTTTGAAGATATCATAAGATCTCCTTATAAAGAGAAAAATACAGAAGATATTAGAAGATATTCTTAAATGTTTTAAATATATTGTTTGTTCTTATCTTCTGTTGTAAGCCTTGAAATCTCTCTATATAAAGATATTATCAGGCATATGGTTTTATCCATCCATAGAAAACTAGAGCTCTCCCAATGAGAGTCTAGATAGTTAGATAGCAAGTCGACTGATGAGAGTCGAATAGTACACCATAGTTAGTTGGTGTAGCCCCAAATTATAGTTGGGGTAATAGGGAAACGTTCAATAAAGAAAACCTTATGATAACTTTGATTGTGTTCTTTATTATTCCGCTGCGTGTTATCAATCATTGTTATTGTTCATCCTAGATATATAAGATCTAATCAATCTTGAGCTATAAACGATCTTATCAGCCTCTTTACGAAGGATGTCTTGACTTCACAAAGTTGTCCGCAATAGTTAAACTACTTAACTTGAAGGGTAAGTATAAAGCTTCTGATAAGTTCTTTACTTAATTACTAGGATTGATAAAAAAAGATGCTACCTGCTGGTAACGAAATGGTGGAAAAAACTTATCAAGCCAAAAAAGTTATGAAATTGATGGGATCAAGATACAAAAAGATACATGTATGTATCAACAACTGCCTTCTTTACTAGAAGGATGACAAGGATCTGACTGTGTGTCGAACTTGTGGGATATCAAGATTAAAGGTGGATAATAAGACACATAAAGTGTATGAAAACATTCTAGCAAAGGTAATGTGGTACTTTCCAATTATACCAAGACTGCAACGACTATTTAAGATACAAAGTATTTCAAAAGATTTAAGATGGCACGCGACACGAAGGATAACAGATGGTGTGTTACGTCACCCCACAGATTCACAGGTATGGCGTACCATAGATGAAAAATTCCCTAAAATTGCTGAAGATCCAAGAAATCTAAGGCTAGGAATATCAGCTAATGGGGTTGACGTCAACACAGGAATAGGCATCACAGTGTATGGCCAATTTTAACTGTCATATACAACCTTCCTCCATGGTTGTGTATGAAAAGAAAGTTTATCATGCTTTCGGTATTAATATCGGGATACCCGGGAAATGATATCGATGTTTTTTTAGAACCGTTGGTTGATGATCTACATACCTTATTCGAGACAGGGGTTGATACATATGATGTTTCCACAAAAGATAACTTTAATCTATGTGCCGTTGTGTTATGGACAATAAATGATTACCCTGCACTTGGTACATTATGTGGCTGCCCGTACAGTGGATTCAAAGGTTGTGTAGTATGTGGGAAAGATACAAACTGTGTTAGACTTTCTGCCTCATCCAAGCAAAGTTATGTTGGTCACAGACGATATCTACCATATAACCATCCGTTCAGAAAGCAAAAGAAGGCATTTAATGGACAACAAGAATTTCTCTCGGCTCCAATTCCAATGACTGGGGAACAAATATACAACGAGGTACAACATATTGAAAATAAGTGGGGAAAAGGAAAACGAACAAACAATAAGGCATCAGAAAACCAAGAAGATATGAGAGGCAGAGGTGGGAAGATTCAAAGGAAGAAAAGAAACACAACATAAGAAGAGGGTAGTTCAAGCCAAGTAAATGGGCAAAACGATGCGTATTAGAAGAAATTCAAAATTTGGTATGAAAAACTTTGGTATTGGAGGCATAATTCTTTTCCACATTGTATTGATTTTATGCATGTAGAAAATAATGTTGCTGAGAGTCTAGTCGGAACTTTGCTACATGTTCCAGGAAAGACAAAAGATGGAGTGAATGCTCGATTGGATCTGGCTGTGTTGGGGGTCAAACCAGAGTTGTTTACTATGCAAGAAGAAGACAAAACAACATTACCTCCAGCAGATTACACATTGACAAATGCTGAAAAAGACACCTTTTATGAAACGTTACACAACATCAGGGTACCACAAGGTTATTGTTCAAATTTCTCTAGTTTGGTCAACCTAAAGAATAGGAAGCTCATTAGCCTTAAATCGCATGACTATCACATGCTAATGCAAGAGTTTTTGCCCATTGCAATACGTTCAATCATGCACCCACCCACACGATATGCTATTATTAGGTTTTGCTTTTTCTTTAAATCGATATATAGAAAAGAAATCATATTGCAAGAACTAGATAAGATGCAAGCAGAACTGGTAGTGACACTGTGCCTACTCGAGAAGTTCTTTCCTTCGTCATTTTTTGATATTATGATACATTTGGCTATGCACCTAACTAGGGAGGTAAAATTATGTGGTCCCATATGCTTTCGGTGGATGTATCCCTTCGAAAGATATATGAAGGTTATTAAAGGACATGTGCGAAACAGAAATAAACCAGACTGATAAACATGAAAATTACATGTGGAAACTATTGGTATCCTACCTAATAAACATGAAACTGATGAAAATGAGGAAGGAAAGCCATTGTCGACCGGCAAATCAAGTGAAGTTTCTGTGGAACTCTTTCAAAAGGCACATTTGTATGTAATATAGAATACAGATGAAATTGTACTGTATATCGAGCAAGTATTGTTGATCCCACTTCAATAGATCGAATTCCTTAAGCTTGTTTAAGGTTTAGTTATATTAGATAAATCTAAGTATCTATAATATTTTCCATAATCAAATAACTTAATACATATCATATAAGCAGTACTAACTAACAAATAGTAATAACTTATTAACTAGCAATACTAACTAACAAACAGTACTAATATTCACTAGCAGTAGTAAACACTTGGCATATTTTCTTTGAAGTTCATGAGCAGCACTAAATTTAGCTAAGCAACATTAACATAAACATGAGCAGCAGTAATCCAAACAACATTAAGAAGACTTTTAATCCTTATAAGTTTTAATAACACATGTCTATTTTTTTACTTAAAATATTCTATCAAATATAATAATCAAAGACATTGTTTCAGGAGACACAAGCAAGTTTTGAAAACAGAAAACCCGGGTAAACGAATAGCATTTTTCTGGAGAATAAGCGCAGTAAATCTTTTGCTAAGTGGTTACATAAAGAGGTAATTAATCGTATGTTATTTATAATTGTTTGTTTGGTGTTCCTTCAATTTAAAGCTAATATATACTTGTAATGAAATTCAGGTTGAGAGAGAGTTAGCGATCTCCAAAGAAAGTGTATCAAAAACTGTAAGGTAGATATCATATGGACCACGCGCCACCGTAGTGAAATACGATGCATATAACATCAATGGGTATACCTTTCGTACGAAATGTCATGATGACAAAGTTTACCAGAACAGTGGGGTTAGTGTTGAGGCAATAGATCTGCACATATCTAAAGAAGTTGTAACCACAAGACAAGCATTTTATTATGGGGTTTTACAAGAGATATGGGTACTAGATTATCGTTTCAGGCAAATTCCTCTTTTCAAATGTGATTGGGTTAATCACAGAGTTGGTGGTCTGAAATGCGATACTACTCTTGGGTATACATTGGTTGACCTGAATAATTTAGGCCACAAGGTTAATCCGTTCATATTATCCTCACAAGCACGACAAGTGTTTTATGTGAAAGACCAGATAGATAAAAATTTGTCTATTATCTTCAAGACACCTCCCAAGAATTACAAAGATACGTATGACGAAGTCGATGAGGAATTTAGTACCGTCATTCACCAGCGCAATGATAACATATTGCCACATGTAAATCAACGTGACTTGGGTAATGAATCACGAGATGACTACTATCGAACCGACTGTGGAGGTGTTGTTATACGAAAATCCAAGTGAACCATGTCATGCTCAAGTAGTCACACTCTACCTTTATCATATTTTACCCATTCTTTTAAAGCATATAGACATTCATTTTTTTGTACTTGTTTAAGGATTTATGTTTGTACTGTGCAGAACCTTTTTAAGCTTTTGTTTTGCTGCAAATACTCTTGTGAAGAATTTCAATTTATCTATTAATTTTTTACTTCCTGTTTGGTTTATATGTTTGTATACGAGGCTTTCAAACCCGGGCGATGCCCCGGATGAGTCATGAAGTTGCTAACGTGCAATGTATTTGTTTTTTAAAAATTGAGCTGTTATTTATGCATTTGTTAGAAGGACCGGCCTTGTGTCCTCGCATGTCATTCTTTGGAGCGAGATTAAGTGTCAAATGGTTTTGGTCTGCATTTTTATGGCAGTATGCTAATAAGCTGACATAGATAAGGGGTGTTTGGTTTTTGGTTTTCAAAATACCAAAAAAAATCTAAAAAGGAATCACGCCCAGCGAGAATCGAACCCGCGACCTCCAAAATAGAGGTCAAGTGGGTTACCATCTAAGCCAGGCAACCTATTCATCATAGGAAGAAGAATAGATTAATTTATGCTTCAGTAACACACATTAATTCCCTTAAACTCTTCCACCCATTGATCATAACACACATTAATTCATTCCCTCTACCCCCTTAAACTCTTACACCCATTGATCATAACACACATTAACTCATTCCACCCACCAAAATCGTTCAGCTTCAGTAATCCCTAACACTTTTTCATAAACCATAATTTCAAACATGGCGAATCAGAACGGTAACTTTATTATCTTCTTTTTTTCTTATTCGTTGCTTTTTTGCTTATTTTTTAGCTTATCTGCTAATGTGTGTCGATTATCTATTTTTTTTCAAGCTTAACTGCTCATGTGTGTTGCTGTGTGTTGCTTATCTGCTCATGTTTCTTAGAATGATAACCTTTTTCGAATCCCCTTATATGCTTAAACACATAGCAGTTTAGGGGTGTTTGGATTATAAAATTAGACCCATATGCATTAGCCTTTGACCCATATGCATTAGCCTTTGACCCATGGGGAGATTAGCACTTCTGAGGAGTATGTGCATAGCTCAGACTTTGTTGTTACCTTGCAGAAATCATTGTTGTGAATTTAGATAGTAGCTCAGACAACAACAACTCAGACTCATATAGCACTTCTCAAATTAGCACTTCTGAGGAGATAGATTATGACTCTCCAGAACCACCTAAGAGTTTGCTCAAATGGTACCACTATTTGTCAGATGAGTACAAGGACAATGGCAGGTTTTAGGGTTCAAAATCAGGATGTAATGAGAGTGATGTAAAACCTTCTTAGAAAGACATTGAAAAGGATAAAGAATGTATGTTACTAAAGCACAAGCATCTAAGGCATCTTCTAAGGCTAAAGTAGAAGCATGTGGGTCAAAGGCTAAAGTAGAAGCATGTGGGTCAAAGGCTAAAGTAGAAGCATGTGGGTCAAAGGCTAAGCTACAAGCATCAACTAAAGGTTTGTCATTTGTTGTTCTTATTTTGGTTTAGCTTATTAGCTTATTAACTTCTTTGTATGTGGGTTATTTGTATTTTGGTGTTTAGCTTATTTTGGTTGCGCTTATTAGCAGACTTAGGTTTTCTTGATTAGGTTAATTGCTTATTTGCAGACATAGGGCTGCTGGGTTTAGCTTATTAGCAGATTTATGGGTTATTGGGTTTAGCTTATTAGCAGATTTATGGGTTATTGTGTTAAGCTTATTTCCAGAGTTAGCAGAATTAGGGGTTAGCTTATTAGCAGAGTTAGCAGACTTAGGGGTGTGCTTATTAGCAGAGTTAGCAGAATTAGAGTTGTTTGGTTTACCTTATTTGAAGACTTAGGGCTGCTATGGGTTAGCTTATTTGCAAAGTTAGCATAGTTAGGGCTGCTTGTTTAGCATATTTCCAGAGTTAGCAGAATTAGGGGTGTTTGGTTTTGCAACAATAAAATAAGATTCCGGTTCTATACATTGTCCAAAGTGTATAAGAACCCAAATCATAAATGTTGGACTCTGCAATTATTGACTTCAATGTATATCGACTCGTGCCTTCTGACCTGAAAAAACATGCTTAAACGTCAACATAATGTTGTTGAATTCATAGGTTTTTGTAAAATCATAGTAGGACCGCTTGATTTCAAGTGTTGAGTTCGCAAACAACATGCAAAACTTCATAAAAAGTGAATTACGTTTCCTAAGCTTTCATGACACGAAGATTGACATGTTTGATGCAAATAATTGCCAGTAAATTGCCCCTGGTTGATGTTCTACCGAAACACCCCAAATTCGACCATTCATAACGTTCGTTTCCCGGTGATAGCTAGTCATTCGAACGGGATTGTCTATCCGAATAGTTCTATCATAGTATTCGCGCTCCACAAATGCATTTCCCAACTACAACTATGCCAATAACAGTTCATATAACGGGCTCATTGGGTTATCGCTTCTAGGCAAACATGTATTAGTTGTAGAAATTGTACACTTGTTCAGTCAAATTGTAAACAAAGCATTCTCACACGCAAGGATGTTAAATCATTTAATAATTGTAAAACCCACTGGGCTATGAATCACTCAGTAATAGTCCTAGAAATTGATAATAGATATCCAAGTATGAATCACACCGTCAAATACCTAAGTAAATACGGCCAGTCTTAGTCTACAAATTTAGGCTAAAGACTCAATGTATAAACTACAATAAATTGCTAGTTTATATATACTGTTATCACTTGTGTGATGGTGCATACGTGTTAGAAATAATTTATTCATCGTTACTCCTGGTAGTTATAGCAATTCCTACTGGTAGTATATTAGTTACTCCTGGTAGTTATAGTCATTCCTACTGGTAGTATATTAGTTACTCCTGGTAGTTATAGTCATTCCTACTGGTAGTATATTAGTTACTCCTGGTAGTTATAGTCATTCCTACTGGTAGTATATTAGTTACTCCTGGTAGTTATAGTCATTCCTACTGGTAGTATATTAGTTACTCCGGCTTTGTAAAAATTGCATTTTTACTCCAATTAAATCCCACCAAGTGGCAATATGTTTAATTATGTCAAAATAAACCATATAAGCCGCCATAGCTTATAAATAAGCTCTAACGAGCTTATTATGGCTTAATGGGCCTTATTGGGCCCATTAAGGTCCATTAAGTGTTCTAAAGGTCCAAAATGATTTTAATAAGTTCAAAAGGTTCCAATAAGCTCAGCAGGGTCTGATAAGCTTAGAATAAGCTCGGGGAGCTTATTATGGCTTATTTCGAGCTTATTGGGCCCGTAAGCCTAATAGCTTAACCAGATTACACACCATTTAGGTTTCCCTTGGCTCTTTAGCTTATTTCCTATACGTTTTAACTCAGTTTAATCTGTCTTGGTTTCAGCTTATTGAAATAAGCCAATAAGCACTTGTTAATGGGCTTTCGGGCCCATTAATGGCCCGAAAGGTTTTAAATCCATTTGGTTCGGCCCATTAAGGTCCAATAACTTTGTTTTAGTCCGTTAAGCACATAGAAGGTCAGTTCGCTTTATTTTAGCTTTATTCAGGATAGCTAATAAGCTACTGATGGGCCTATTGGGCTCGATAGAGCGGTATGGGTTCTAGTGATTTCAGGCTTGATTTCTTAGAGTCCACTAGCTTTTCTTAGGCTCATAATAAATCTTATAAGCCGCTTAAGCCCATAAATAAGCCGTCCTAGCTTATTTGTAGCTTATGGGTTTTGTGGGCTCACAAAGATGGGTCGCGAAGTCTAGTAAGGGTCCGAATGGTTTATTAGTGTCTCATATGGTTTCGTTAAATCGCCTAGTACCAAAACAAGGTGTCTAGCATTTCCTAATCTGTCCATAACATGTAAACGTTCATTAACGTCGTAATATTGTTTCCAACCACTCGTCCATTTTTACTAATATGTTACGCGTAACTTCGTGAAATTCGTTGGTAGTCTTAGTGTTCACGTTATAGGTTCCATCATACACAAGGTCGCATGTACCCATATTTATGCGTGATACTGTACGCGTGTAGTTACTTTGAGCTCGTCCTAAGTCTCGCTTGGCGTACTTTATATGTTAACGTGACATTATAACTAGTAAACAAAGTGACAAAAATAATACGAGTGGTGTAGTGACTTACAAGAGTCCTAGTTTCCTTGATGGTAAGTTTAGACGTAAACCCGACTCGCATACACCCAAACGTGTATAATCTTAAGCTTCAAAGCTTGGTATACCCGACCCTTAGCTCGCGTACACTTCTTAACAACCTTGTATGCTAACTTAATTGCACTTGTGTCTTTAGAATGAAATGTGGGTCGTGTATGGATTCGGTTTGATGTAAGCCGAATAAGATAAGGAGAAAAGAAGAAGTTTATCTTAGTGAGAGAGTTTTGAAAGTTTAGAAATGTATTAAGTGTAGTTGTGAGTGTGTATTTATAGGCAATAAGCTTAGTTACATCTTTTAGTCCTAAACAAAACCAAACCGTGCCCTAGGAAGTGGTTTTTGGTGTTTCTAGTTACTCACTCATGGTTTTAGGCTAAACCACACAAGTACCACTCTTAATGACTTGCATGATGTACAAGATTTTGTTAGATTAGGAAAATCTCAAAGATTTGTGCATATACATGCATATGCCGCGGTTAGCCAAGGCAAGGAAATCAAGCAAGTCATTGTCCATTGTGTATTAGTCCTTTAGGAGACCATTAGGACACATATTAATTACCTAGGATTAGTACTAGTACTTTAAGGATCCTTAGTTTGATTTTTGTTAGCTAGAAATCTACATGGGACGATTTGTTTATGGTTATAAACAAATTTTTATTCGGCCTTTCGACTTGTACACAAAATAATTATACAACTTTTACGTCTAGGTAAGTCTAAGTATTTCCGGGGTGTGTCCAAATGTATTTTATTGCGAAACGTAACTCCTTTTACGTGACCAATAGAAATAAAATACGCAAAGTACATAATTATCTTCTTAATAATTATTTCTTACTTGGTTGATGTAAACCTTAATTTGTTTGATGACCGTTTACATTCATTGATTATTTTTAGTCTACGCGATTTATCCTAACAGTAAATATTAAAAGTAAATGCGTATCGGACTAAAATAGATAGTGATCATTACTGGAGTCGTACAATGACATGAAAATGAGAAATGTTACATTTAGTCACACAAAGCATGTTTGTTTTTGGTATTTAGTCACATACAATTAAGCATAAAGTGGCCAAAAATATTAATAAGTGTGACCATATGGTGTTTAAAGTGCAGTAAAAGTGTATTTTGTGTGACTATTATTCATCCAATAGCCACATGAATGTTATGTTTGTGTGGCTTTTTGTAATATTTAATCACACAAAGCATGTTTGTTTTGGGTATTTAGTCACATACAATTAAGCATACAGTGGCCAAAAGTGTTAATAAGTGTGACCATATACTATTTAAAGTTAAAAAATGTGTATTTTGTGTGACTATTGATCATCCAATGGCCACATGAATTTTATGTTTGTGTGGCCTTTTGTAATATTTAGTCACACAAAGCATGTTTGTTTTTTGTTTTTAGTCATATACAATTAAGCATAAAGTGGCCAAAAGTGTTAATAAGTGTGACCATATGTTGTTTAAAGTGAAGAACTATGTATTTTGTGTGACTATTGTTTATCCAATGGCCACATAATGTTCGAATGTGTGGCCTTTTATAATATTTAGTCACACAAAGCATGAAATTTAATGATGACCAATTTCACATTTTGTTCTAAATAATAGCCACATGAATACTTCACGATGTGACTGTTATGAATATTTAGTCACATTTTATCAAATTAAATGTGCCATAAAACATATTTTAGTCACCACATTTGTGATATGTTGTGGCTATTGTAAAGTGCATAGAGTCACATGATCGTGCTAGATGTACATGTGACTATTTACACATTAGCTTTAGTATGCTAACTCAAACTAAACTTTAAACACACATATTAAGTTACGTGACCATATGTACTGGATTTTTGATACACTTAAATAATGTGTGACAAAACGTTTAGTGTGACCATATATGCATTTGGTCACAGTGTTCAAGTGTGTGACATATATTTGTCATTACTTATATTTATATCGTGACTAATGATTCAACCTTACTTTTCATTTGTCACGCACTCCTAAATCATATGTGATAAATAAATTAGCAAAAAGATAGCATTTCACCTTAAATTATGTGTGACAAAACTTGACTGTATGATTTAGACACATAAAAAATTACTTCATGTGACCATATATGCCAATTTGGTCACATTATTCAAGTGTGTGACATATATTTGTCACTATTTATATGTATATCGTGACTAATGCTTCAAGCTTACTTGTATTTGTCACGCATTCCAAATTCATATGTGGCTAAATAATATTACCAGTTACCTTTAGCCACATAATGTTCGAATGTGTGGCAATACATTTCTAATGGTCACACAATCGAAATTTTCATGTGTGGCTAATTAGTAAATGTTGTCTATTTTTGGTACCTTTAGCCATATAAATATGTGAATGTGTGGCCGTTCCATTTTGCCCATGTGTGACCAAATCCACTTTTTGTACTAGTGGTGTGCCTAATTGCAAAAAATATGGAGTTGTGGTTAACTCGACTCTAAAATAAAAACCTATGAGTTAACCCAAACACTCCTAATTTGATTTTGCTCATCCAAATATGTCAAAAATTACATATAAATTATGTATTTCGATATTTTTTTAATAAGATCATTATGCATGTATGCAAAAATGTTTTTAGAGTGTATTAACAATGTATTAAAACAATTTTATGGTGTTCCTAACGTGAGTAATTTCAAAAGAAAGTTGGGGTTTTTGTTTACATCAAAATTTTTGACAAACACATTCAATTATGCAAATCTTATGTCTACGGGAAGCATAATAATTATACATTATGTTATTATAGTCCTAATTTCACACAATTAAAAGAAAAATGAAAAATCTCCAATTTTGAATTTTTGTTCAACACGAACCCTAGACACAAATTGGAAAGAAAATAGATGAAATGACTTGCAATTAATGATCTTTGTGATGTTAAGATTGATTATTGGTATTAAATTGATCTTCAATTTGAGTTAATTAGGTCGATTTGATGTTTTTGGTGGTTTTTAGTGGTTTTCGTCGCTGCAGTTAGAGAGGAAGGGAGTGTTTGTTTTTGTGTTTAACAAAAATGGTGTGCAGATATTATGTCCCGACTGGTGGCGGTCCGATATCGATATGGGGGCCGCCTAATTCAATTAGGGGGCCCCCTCAGTAGAGGGTTTTAGACTCGATTTTTGACAACAAATTTACCAAAGGAGTGACGTTTTAATTTGCATTTCGCAAATTAAAAAATGCTTAAAATACTTTGGATGATGTAATTAAGTTGTCACGATACGGAATGGAACATGAACTAGAGTCGAGACAGAAGAAAAGAAGAACGATTTATGGAATGTGTTCCATCATTCCTAAACCAAGACGTAGATAGTTAAACAATTCACGTTTGAGAGGTTTAGTGAGAATGTCGGCGATATTATCGATGGACGAGACTTTTTTGATAGAGATATGTCCTTTCTGGACAAAGTCTCGAAGAAAGTGGTGACGAATTTCGATGTGTTTAGTTCGCGAGTGTTGCACCGGGTTTTTGCTATGGTCAATCGTGCCTTTATTATCGCACATGATCGAGACGTCGTCGATTCGAATGTCGTAGTCGATAAGAGCTTGTTTCATCCATAGTGCTTGTTGACATGCCTTTTTGGCGCTTACGTGTTCGGCTTCAGTCGTGGATATAGCAAGAGCGGTTTGTTTCTTTGAGAACCAAGATGTTAAACAACATCCTACGAACGTACAAATACCGCTAGTGCTTTTTTGGTCCACATAATCTCCTGCATGATTAGAGTTGGCATATACTACGGTTTCTATATCGGTCCCCTTAGGATACCATAATCCTTAGTGCGTAGTGCCTTTAATGTATCAGAAGATACGCTTAACCACTTCAAGATGAGAGGTTTTGGGATCCTCTTATAAGCGTGCACAAAGAGAGACACTAAACATGATATCAGGCCTACTTGTTATTAGGTAGAGTAAGCTACCTATCATGCCTTGATACTTGGTACTATCTACCGACTCACACTCTTTGTCTTTCATGAGTTTAGTATCCGAGGACATAGGGGTTTTCATTGGTTTAGAATCTTCTAAGCCAAATTTCTTAAGCATTTCTTTAATATATTTAGATTGATAAAAGAAAATGCGATATTTCATTTGTTTTATTTGTAATCTAAGGAAGAAGTTAAGTTCACCCATCATACTCATCTCAAACTCGTCATGCATGATTTTGGCAAATTCATCACATATGTCTTGATAAGTCGAACTGAATATAATGTCATCGACATGTATTTGAACGATGATGAGATTTGAACTTTTCTTCTTAGTAAAAAGTGTGTTATCTACCATTCCCATTTTGTACTCATGTTTAATAAGAAAAGCTTTTAATCTATCATACCAAGCTTTGGGTGCTTGTTTAAGACCATATAAAGCTTCCTTGAGTTTATAAACATGATCTGGTTTTTTGAAGTCAATGAATCATGGAGGTTGTGCCACGTATACCTCCTCATTGATGAAACCGTTCAGGAATGCACTTTTTATGTCCATTTGGAATAACTTAAAGTCTACGACATAAGCATAAGCTAGCAAGATCCTAATAGACTTTAAGCTAGTAACTGGGGCATAAGTTTCATCATAATCAATGCCCTCTTGTTGATTATAACCTTATGCAACTAACCTAGCCTTATTTCTATACACCCACTTAGTTCCTATGATTTTCATATTCTTGGGTTGTGGTACTAACTCCCAAACATTGTTTGCAATGAATTGATTTAATTCTTCTTGCATTGCAATCATCTAACTTTCATCCTTTAAGGCTTCATTAACATTCTTAGGTTCTATAGTTGATATAAAACAAAAGAAGTTATTTTGGTTTTAGGCTTGAGATCTAAGGGTTCTTTGGTTACGGTTTCCTATGACATTTTCTAATGAATGGTTTCTAGACTCCTTAATATTGACTACTTAGTCAATTTCTAAAGTTTCATCCTCAATTTCATTTTCTAGGTTTTTCTTTTCCGTAACCTTAATTGCTTCTTCTTCATCTAAGTCATCATCCACTAAGGGTAATGTCTTAGAGGGTGTAGGAGTTTCATCGAATGTCACATTGAGTGATTCTTTGATTTTCATGGTGTGTTTGTTAAGGATAATGTATGCCTTACTAATTTGGGAGTATCCTAAAAAGATACCTTCAAGATTGTTTAAAATGAAGCACTTGCTTCCAAAAACTCTAAAATAATCAAGAGTAGGTTTCCTACCTCTTAAGATTTCATAAGGTGTTTTTCCTAATATGGCTCTAACTAGGATTCGGTCAAGGATTTATGTTGAAGTATCTACGGCGTTACACCAAAGCTTTTGTGGTAACGATTGTTCATTTAACATGGTTATACTCATTTCTTGTAGTAACCTATTTTTCCTTTCAACCAAGTCATTTGATTATGGAGTGCGTGGAGCTGAGAATTTATGTGTAATACCATTGGCATTACAAAACTCTCTAAATTGCAATTCATTATCAAATTCCCTACCATGGTCCGTCCTAATTGATACTATTAAACATCCTAATTGTTTTTGTATTTTCTTACTAAAGATTTCAAATTGCTCGAAAGCCTTAGTTTTATTCTTAAGAAATCATGTCCAAGTATAGCTAGAGTAGTCATCTACTATGACTAATGTGTAGATGTTTCCTCTGTAGCTTCGTACGGTGGATGGACCAAAGAGATCTATATGGAAAAGTTCTAAGCATCTAGTCATTGTGACTACATTCTTAGCTTTGTGACTTTTACAATGTTGATCAAACTTAAGCTTAGGTAAAATTTTAACTAATTCCTTAGTGACTAACGATTGAATGAGATGTATATTAGCGTGACCTAATCTCCTATGCCACAAAGTAGAGTTTTCATCAATTGTTGCAAGAGAAATTTTGTCTTCGGGCTTAGTTCCTAATTTCATCACATATAAACCCTTTTTCCTAATACCTCTACCTATGACTTTACTGTCCTTAACTATTTCGCTATCATTTTCAGAAAATATAACCTTACACTTATTATCACATATTTGTCCTATACTTAACAAGTTAAAGCCTAAATTATCTACATGCTCTACATTAGCAATTTTAAGTGAGTCATGAGAGATCGTACCTCTGCCAATGATGTTACTGCGTAGGTTACTACCAAAAACAATGTTACCTCCATTATATGCCTTGTATGTTGAAAAGAGCTTTCGGTTGCCCGTTATATGCTTAGAGCACCCGCTATCTTTTATCCACTCATCGGGTTCCAAGTCAACTTCAAGGCGTATCTATTTATATAAGACAACAACTCAAACATTTGGTCCCTAATATCTCATGGGTCCAAAGTTGTTAGTGCTCAACATCCCTTACATTTGATGCATTTGATTGGGATGTGAAAATGGAGGACACATTCCCGATGGCATGTAACTCTGAGGTTCGAAGTTATTTCAAGTTACATGATATCCATGAGGTTGGTTTTGTCGACCAACGTTTCTTTTTTATTGCGGTGTTATAAAACGTGGATAAGAGTTATTGACTCTTCCAGGAGATGGAGTTTTTGTCCTAAAGTTTGGTTCGGAAAATCAAACTCTGGGTTTTAACGATGGTTTATAATATTGTTTAACCTCATTATCACTATCAATAGGAATTTTAACATTGCTTACCATTATATGTTTTGGTCTAGGACCCAAAATAGATTTTTGAAAAGAAACAGATTTTTTAGATTCTGGTGAACAGAAAGGCAATCCTTTAATTGCTTCGGGGGACGTCTGTGCTTTATGGGGTCCGCCTTCGGTATTTGGGGGACCGCCTCCAGAAGGCTTGTTTTCATAAGTTTTCACAAATTTTATTTTCTTAGTCCCACTAGTTGATGCTTCTTATGAGTTAAATCCCAAACCTAATTTATCTCCGGAGGGTTTTTGATTACTTAACATTTCATTTAAGCAATGTGTACTCTTTTCAAATTGAGTTAGCTTAAAAGCTTCATCTTTAAGTTTTTCATTGTCGATATTAAATCTAGGTGTCGTTTGAAAAATAACATTTGTTGATTCAATCAAAATCTGTATTTAATATAACATTTGTCCCATAATTGCATCACCATGAAAAACTTGAATGTAAAGACTCCAATGCACATCAAATAATCCAAGCATCTAATTCACTTGAGAAAAATATGCTTAAAAGTGTCAACATTTAAAGTGGTGAGTCTAGTATTGAAATTACGTTTAAATATGAATGTAATCCACTGTATAATCCACAGTACCATGTAAAAATCCCACAGATTTATAAAGAATGCGCGACACATTTATGTCACCAAACGTACCAATCTTATCCAAAGATTTCATAATAAGGTGCATGAAAAATTTAACGTCACCAAAATGTTCAAAGTATTTGTGTCGGGGGGCCTGTAGTCACCAAATGATCGACATGTTATAACGTTCGTTTTGTACCTGGTGATAGCTAATCACGAACGGGGGTTGTCATCCCGATTAGATCTATTTTATTCATTCACGTGTACATCATGTAATAATGTTCGATTCCCGGCGATCGCTATCACCCGAAAAGGGATCCACACCCGAATAGATCTATTTTCCATCACATTCGCGTTCACCCTCCAAGTGATTTACAGTTCATGTGCCTGTGACGTAGATTGTATGTACCCCAATTTGGGGCAGTGATAGACAATAATGCGTATATACTCCGTTAACGGGGTTCCCTCCAAAACACCCGAGGCTAGTGAATGGTAAAAATTGTACCCGTTACGGTGTCACCTCCATGAAACACCGGGCAGTAATTTTTTTTTTTTTTATTGTTTGTTATCAGTTCAATCAGCCTAAGCTAATCCGAAATCATTCAAATATAAAGTATGCATTGTGACAAAAAATGAAGTCAAAATAATGTATCCATAGCGGAGCTATGCAAAAAAGTATGTAAAACCAATTTGAAATCAGTCATGTAAATGCATTTGATACAAGCATGTTCTCACCCAAAAATTTATATAAAATAGTAAAAATGGGGCAATAAACTCACAAAATACTTTAAAAACAATACATTGTTATAAGTTAAACCGAGTAAGTTTAAGAATTTGTAGAAAGATGATCTCGCGGGTTATAAAACATTCAAATGATTGAAAGCAGAGGTAGGAATACATTGATTAACAGACCCGATCAATTAATCCAATTAATTCACAATGAATCTGCAAAGATCTCGACCAGACCTTTAATTATGTCGATCGATTATAACACGTACTTATATAGACCAACGATGCGTACATCGTTACCCACGTATATCATACTATTTTTATATGTATTACACATGCTTTAATGTGATGAGAAGATCCACTTGCGCGCCTTAAACCCTTAAACCGTTAATAAATTATTTGTTAAATATTTTACTATTCGTCCAATCTAAACTTATCTCAATTTCTAAGATGATAAGCCTCGCGGAAAAGTAAAATGCATTACGAACAACTTTCGTGTTTCGCCGGAAGGCTGAAAACGGACTCGAAAGTGCTCGAATATTTATTTAGATATGTCGATTTAATTTATTAAAATTAAACTTATTTTCTATTAAAGTAATATATTTCGTTACACTCAGTTTCTTCTTCTTTGGATTTAAAAGTACAGTTTTATGTCTAAAACGTGTCAAAATATAATTTGTTATCTTTTGTAAACATATCTAACTTATCAAAGTCTCGATTCCCGAAATCCATGTTCATGTTTTTGATTTAAATCGTTAATTATACTAAAAGGTGCCAACGTCCATTTTCAGTTCAATTCACGTCTAAGCATATTCTAATATCGTTATACATAAATATATGTCCCGTTTTAATATCAATTTCATATTTTTTTAACTAGACCGGCAAGAATACCGGATTTTATTACATAATCAATATATAATATATGAAATAATTGGTATTTTTTAAACTAACGCACCCTTTTTCGGTGTCAACACATTCAAAGCTCCGCTTCCGTGTTAACAAAACCAAACGAACACGGCACATCCCAGATGTCCGGTGTTTCGCAGCAAAAACACGCACCGCCGGCCGATGGACAAGCCAAACGCAACCCTTGTGCGTGGGCATGTTAAGCCAAACGCACACTTGGGGCTGTTTTGAAGCAAACGCACTTTGTGGTTTATGTCTACCAAACACACAATGATTTTACATTAAACCAAACGCTACCTTAGTGCGTTTACAGCAACCACGCACATTGTGGGGCTGCTTGACCCGGAACAAGCACCCTTTTCGGTGCTAAAACGAACAACCAAACAAACCTCACTTTTTGTTGCAAACAAACCGACAACCCTCCACGGCATCCGCAGTAAACCGACCTAAACCAACAACAAACACCCCTTGGTGGTTTAAGACAAACTAAACCACCCTTTTTTGGGCGATGGTGGGGGGCGCCACCCTCACGACCATTGTGGGGTTATATAGCGAACAACCACACCCGGCTTAGAATAACCAAACCGCACCTTTTCTTGTGCTACCAAAAACCGGACGCATCATCGGGTGTTGGCTAGTCCCACAGCAACGCACCCTTTTCGTGTGGTTTTACAACAAAGCACACAGGTGGGTTAGACCAACGCACCCTTTTTGTGTTGTTATAATAAAACAACTCAACTTGGTGGTAACAGCCGACGCCTCGCTGCTGTCAACAAAAACGACGGCACCAATGGTGCGGTGAGAAGCCAACATCACCGCTGGTGCTTCCATACAAAAACGAACACACCTCTTGTGGTTGACCGCGAACAAACGCACCTTGTGGTTGCTAAAACTCACACCGAACACACCCCATGGCTGCTGCATTTAAACCCCACCAAAACGCCCTTTAGTTGTTATAAAACAATCGCACCTGTGAGGTGGCTGCTGTGGTGGTGCGTGGTGAGGGTGATGATGATGATGGTGTTGTTGGTGCGTCGGTGGTGGTGATAATTATGATGATGGTGGAGTCGCGAGTGGGGGAAAGTGACATGGGGGATCGGATAGATCCATTGATGAGGAGAATCTTTGGAGCTCGCCAGAAAATCCGCCGGAAAACTTTTCCGGCGGCGGCAGTGGGGGCCGGCGGTGGTGGTTCCGGTGGCCGGATATTCATGAGGGAGAGAGAGATTAGTGAGAGTGTGTGTATATATAAAAAGATGGAATGAAATGAAATGAAGAAATATATATAAATTATATATATATAAATATATAAAAGTTATAAAATATAAGTGGCAAGTTTTAATAGTGTAGGGTCTATTTTGTAAATGTTTAATATAGTTTTTAATAAAAACGGTTCGGGACTCGTTTGAGATGATTGAACGCACGAAACTTGCGCCATTGTTTTTCAAATCATTTTTCCGATAAAAATGAGTATTCGCTTGATCATATTTCAGAAATATTTTATAACATTTAATAAAATATCCGTTATTCCTTTTATGAACCGGTTTCGCTCCGTCCGAAATAAAAATGGATTTCAACCCGAGTATCCGCGTTATCCACAACGCTTTTAATTAAAAATGATGACTAATTTATTTAATATTTTTATTAAATAAATACTGATAATTAAAAACAAATTTAATTGTTTTTGTGTGTCCGCGTTGTATATTGTTCGAATAATGTTTGCGGTGCTGTTTTAGCCCTTTTCGGCTCGTTTCCAGGTCTCGGGCAAAACTAAAAAGTTGTCAGGAATGTCATTCCACGTCAAATTGCTTTAGAGTCCGAGTCGTGAAAACGTGATTTAGATGATCGTTCTTATAAGTCAAGCCAGACCCTAAAAGTCAAAGATTGAAATCGTCATTCTAAATTCGAAAATTCTCGGATGTTACAGATTACTTAACATTTCATTTAAGCAATGTGTACTCTTTTAAAATTGAGTTAGCTTAAAAGCTTCCTATTTAAGTTTTTCATTGTCGATTTTAAGCAATTGATATTTTGTACATTCGAGATCAACTCCCTTGTTTTTCTCGAGTGTATAAAACTTTTCTTTTAGTTCACTAAGTTCATTTTCTAAACTATTTTTGATTTATTTTAGGCGTTTCTTCTTTGTAATTATTTTTAGACTCATTTTGCATAGTTCATCATATTCATTATCTAAAGTGAAGTCATCTATTGATGAATTTTCATCCCAAAAGTAAGAGGATTCAAAACATACCTCACTAGATGCTTGAGCTATGAGGCATGTTTTGTCATTAGCATTTTCATCATCTTCCTCACCACTATCACTCCAAGAACCTCTGACGAATGATCTTTGGTTATTGTCCTTCGGTTGTTTCGGACATTCTCTAATAAGATGATTAGGATCACCGCATCTAAAGCACTTTCTATCACTTTTGCTGTTCTTGTCGTCTCGGCTTTTTCAGAAAGTCTTTTTGTCGTTCCTAGGTTGTCTTGCAAACCTACCCCTTCTCTTGAAGAACTTCTTGAAGTCTCTAACCGCCATGGCGTATTCTTCGTCTTCACTTCCGGAAGTCAAACACTCCTCATCACTATATTCTTTTTTAGCCTTTAAAGCAAGAGATTTTATTTCTCCTTTAACTTTGACTATTTCGGAATCTTTCTTGATGATCATCTCTTGAACTTTGAGGTTCCTGATAAGTTTATCGAGTGATAGTGATGTTAAGTCTTTCGACTCTTCAATCGCCGTGACCTTTGATCTCCATTTATGATGTAGAGCTCTAAGAAACTTCCTAACATAATTCTTGCTAGAGCAACCTTCATCAAGAGTTTTCAGACTAGAAATAATAGTATTAAATCTAGCAAAATCACTATCTATAGATTCGTCTTTGAAAATGACGAATTGTTCATATTGTTGTACCAAAAAGTCAATCTTATTATCTTTGACTTTGCTATTACCTTGATGGGTGATTAACAAAGTTTTCCAAATTTCTTTTGCCGTATTACACATGAAAATCTCTTTCATATTCTTTTCTTAGCAAAGCATTATAAATAAGCATTTTGGCTTCGTTATTTTTTGAAAGCCTCTTTTTAAGATCCTCACTTTGTTTTTCAAAAAGGATAACCTCGTCTAATTTGGTTTACGAGTTTTGTTCAATAGGTTGAAAATCACCGGTTGGTAATAACATGCCAAAGATCAAGATTTTTTGATTTTACATATGTTTCGAATCTATTTTTCTAATAAATAAAACTATCGCTTTCGAAAAGTGGTGGTCTTTGCATAGATTTCCCTTTTAGATATTTGTCAGTTAGATCGATCCAAGCTTTAAAATACAGTGTATTAAAAATCTTGTGTAACTTAGCTCTGATACTAATTGTGGAAACTAAAAGGGGGGGGGGGGGGGGGGGCTTTTGAAATAGTTTACAAGTAATTATGTATTAAAAAATTTTACTCCTAAAATTGTTAGATTGCCCGCGTAAATGTTTTACTTCAAATCAACAATAGAACCGAATCAAGATAATAATCTTTATTTTTGTAATAACGATACAAACAATAAATGAAAAACATAAACAATACAAAGAGATAAGGTAAAGAACGAGAACGATCAAACAAAGACACAAGATTATTATAGTGGGTTCGGCCTATGAAGCTCCCTCTTATCGCCCGAACACTTTGACTTCTTTTTACTAAACTATTCTCACCCCTACGTAAACTACTGGACTACTCCACACCCAGGTCCCCTAGTAAACATACACGAATTTGTCACTATGTAAACAAAACACTACCTCCCATTCTGCGGAGAAAACCGTTTACCCCCCCACCCCACACGTCGCTTAATACGATATTTTTCCTGCCTCCCATTAGGCGGAGAAAACCGTTTACACGTCGCTTACGATATTTTCTGACACTAAGCTAAATTTCGAGTCCTAATCTTAGCTAGAACCAATCTACCACTTCACAAGTACTACCCAATCACAAGATCTACACTGTAACACCCCGCTCCGATAGAGAGACAAAGGGTCACATTATGGTGTCACATCAGAACATATATAACGCAAGCGGAAGACTTTATTTAATAAATTATAGATCCAAAATCAAAATATCATTCCAAATGTATAAAAGCCCAAACATAAGGGGTCTAAATGAAAAACTTCAAAAGATAAAGGTCTTCAAAACATTATTCTAAACTAAAAGGGTTCATCGAAGGTAGGTCTTATAATTCTTCCTACACATATCTCTTATTTCCCGGCTTCCCGCTTAACACCTGCCGCAGGAAAAGAAAACGCGGTTGAGCTAACGCTTAGTGAACAGATATAATAACAATAACAAAAATAAAATGAAGGAATGAACGAAATGAATCACGAGAACTTGCCAAAACAAATGCCAAATGATTGATATAGAACAATGAATAGGAATGGATTAATCAAAGGAATGCCCATGAGCCCAAACAAATGTCTAAAGCATGCCACATGCTTAGACCCTAAACAAATATCTCTACATAGCTATATAGTCAAATGTACACAGGTGGATCAGACCTGATGTACCCAAATGTGAAATGGGGTGTATTGCACACACTCACCATTCACCAAAACAAAACAGAACAAAGTACCTTGGATGCATCCATACGCTCCCTGCAAAACAAATCATATCCAGATACACAAGCACTAATGGCGAGTATACAATCATATCAAATCAAATCATATTCAGTGCACATACAAAAGGGAACACCGTGGACCAATCACATCGCCACAGATAGTGTCATGCCATCGGTGCATCAATGACATGGCCATGGTACCTCCATGGCTAGTTACAAATAGCTCGGGCAAAGGGTTAGGCAAAGGATAGCAAAACAACAAATTTCAAATGTTCTAATTATGGTAACAAATCTTTTGGCATAATCAATAGAAATCAAGAGGATCAAGAATAAAGATATCAAGTCAAACGGAATGCCAACTAATATCAAATGGAACCAATCATGGATAGCAAATCAAATGGGATATCAATAGTATCATATGAATCAAAGTGACTAAATCGAATAGGAGACAAGTCATGAGAGGTCCTTACTGAAAGGACAGAATATATGTACCTTAGCGAATGCACACGGAAATAAATGAGCACAAACGGAAGGAATTCACACAAGAGTCACCGTATCTACAAAAACATATTTATTTACATTACTTGACTTGTTTACTACTCAACTTTCCAAAATAAGAGTTGACTTTACTTATTTAGGGTTTCTAAAATATTCTGAAATTTACGAGTTATTTTAGGTAAGTTTCCTTACTTAAAAGTCTAACCAAATTACCTTCAAAAATTAAGAAAAAAAATCCCAGGTCTTCCTTAATGTATCTAAAGTGTCCCCATTCAAGGATTTAATTTATTTCAAAATTTAGATGATCATATGACCCTTGTTACCCAAAACAGTCCCGAAATTAGCCTAGCAGAAACTTATGAAAAGTTGACACGAATTTACCCCACTTAGACATCTTGAAAAATTATGAAAAACAATAGAGAAGTAGCTAATATCATGTATTTTTACCAGTTCGAAAATTAGCCCTTAACTCCTTATGGTTTTTGAACTAAAAATCAAATACTACAAGTGAAATTTTCGGATTTAATTTCCAGAATTGACACTTAATGTTGTAAAATCTAAAAATCAACCTTCCCGACCTCCAATTGACATGAGGCCGGATTTTCCAGAAACTAGATTCGTTGAAATTCACTTTAGGCTTAAGAATTATGTCAAAGGCTATTTTTATGAACAAGATATGACCCGATGAACATGACCCAAAATTCTGCCCATAATTTTAATAAAGAAAACCCCAATTAATTCATATCCTAGGGTTTCTAATATTCTTGTTTTTATTACTAACACATTAAATGAACATATTAGGGTTCTATAACATCTCATTAAACCATGTTCAAAAGATTAAATCATTAGAAACCCTAACAACCATTTACATTCACTTAACCCTTTTCAAATTTCATGATTTCATGTAGAAACTTGCTTTAACATTCATTAACCCAGACCCTAGGGTTTCTATTCGTATTGACCCTCATTAAAACATCATTAACAATATTTAGGGTTTCAAATATGTAGTTATTCCATGAAAATTAGATTGACATTTATCCAAGAACATGAACACAATATTTTCCTCTTTTACTACTTTTGTTATTTTATATGAAAAAGAACTTGATTAAGAATTCATGGTGACAAAAGAAAAGCACAAGAACATGATGATTACCTATGGAATAGAATGAAGAGGAGAAGAACACAAATCCAAGAACACACCAAGAAAGGAAGAATCAAACACCACAAAACATTAAAGCCTAGAAGAACACCCGAAAACACCTAAGCTTACTTTTTGTTTGAATCTTCAATGGAGGATTATACATAAATTAAAAGAGAGAATTTTTATGAAACTGATGATATGGGAGAGGATAAGGGCTGGTCTCAATATATATGGGAGAAGAGGGGATAAGGACAATTTAATGTGTTGCAAAATTTATAGCTTGTTTCCATTTATATCACACTCTTTTCCCTTTTAAAACCAACTTCAAAATTTAAAAGATTTCTTTTGTGTGTATGCCATATATGGGCGGCCAAACATGATCAAAAGGGGGGGGGGACAAAATATTTTATTGCCTTTTAAAATGATTACACAAAATCTTTCCAAAAACCTTTAATATTTATCCTTTAAAGATAGGTTTTAACTAAAAAGTAAGTAAATCATCAAATTAATCAAATTTTCAAAATAATTTTTTTTTTTGTAAAAATCCGGCCCCACATTTATATATATATATATATATTTTTATAAATTACTTTAGGTTATATTTCTATTATTTTCAAAATCCATAACTTAAGGTTTTTATTTCTAAATTCTTTTATTATACCTTAGGTTATACTTCAAAATTAATATAATGAAATAAAAAATTCAAATTTTCAAAATTTGGGTTTTACAACTAGATTTGTACACTATCTGATTTACACAATCATACAAGATAATCAAAATATATGGAAAACTAGAAGGGGGTTGAATAGTTTACCGCTTCTTGATTTAAGGTTTATGTTTGTTTGTAAAATTTAGATTCGACTTTTTATGAATTCAATGCTTGCACAATATGAACAATATAAGTATATGAAGTGATAAAGTAAGATAAGAGATAAGAGTAAGAATAAGAATGATCAAACCACAACGCGAGGATTTATAGTGGTTCGGTAACAAAGCACCTCTTCGCCCTACTCCACTCCCCGAGCACCTAACTCAAGAGTTTTCTTCACTATGTCAACAAACTCTCTTATGGCGGAGAAAACCGTACATAACGTTGCTTACACCGATTTACAACACAAAGCTAAATGTCGAGTTCTAATCTTAGCTAGAACCAATCTATCACAACACAACTTCACAACTTGTTCACGACTTCACAAATTCACGACTTCTTCACAACTTCAAGACTTTTTCACAACTTCAAGACTTTACTTCACCACACTACTTATATCACAACTATCTAACCTCTAGATATATACATTGCGGTATGGAGAGCCATCCCAGCATCTAGCTAGCAAGATATTTTGCATTTCCTAGATACACAGTGAAGATGGGTCACATACTTAAGCACATAAACAAGTATGAATTGATAAACATAAATGACAACCAACGATAAATTAAGCAGTCGTATAAACAAACCTAAACATTTAACTCTTCCATAATCATGGGCTAAATTACCCAGGGTATTAGCCCTTACCTATTATAATTAAGACAGGAAATTTCATTCAACCAAGGTAATCGAAACGGTTAAACAAATGATACCAAAAAATCGAATGATTAAAATGAGTATAGGGATTAACAAGTTTTCCTATGGAATTAGTAGCTTTGCTTGACCTCTTCTGCTCTTCTAGTCTTATGAAGAAATTTCAACTATTGTGATTAATGGTAATCGAAAAATATGATCAAGTACACCTAAAACTCGTATTTAGGTTTTCTATTTATAGTGTCTGGAATTCCTTCGATACGCCGTAATGGATGAAGTCAATATGGTGTATTGGGGGTTTCTTGGAGTAGGGACCACGTTTAATATCTTCCAGAATATTTAATTACTATATCTTAGATACGGCGTATTAAAGATCCTGGATACGGCGTATAGGTCTTCGTGATTTCTTGTGAAGTGCAGGAACGGATACGCCGTATCTTCCTTGATGGGTATAGAATGTCAGAACAGTATTCTTTAGATTTCTTCATTTAAGCTCCAGAATGCGTGTCTTTTAGCTAATCTTCACAAAGTACTTCATAATTACTACAATTCTCAAATATATATGATTAAGTACCAATTCATGCAATAATTATATAAAATGGGTAAGAAACACATGATAAATGATGTTATAAAAGTGACGTTATTTGATGTCATCAGATATAGTATATCAAACAAAACCAGAAACAATTAGAGGTCCAAAAATATAACATTCATTTATGTATTTGAAGAAAACAAAGAGGAATTACCCACAAAGTTCACAAAACACAAAATAATCAGATAGAAACAATGCGAGCAACAACAAAGAATTCTAACCTAATATCATCAACAACATTATAGAATCGTTATTCATAAAACCTTAGAAAAAAACAATGCACAAAATTGATAAAAGTAGAATAAGAACCCTACACAAAAACAATGCATAAAGACTTCAGACCTAATATCATTAAGAAGCACACATAATGAACAGCCATAACACTAAATAACATCACCAACCGATATTCATAGCATGAAACTAAAAAAAAGGCAGCATCTAATGTAAGAAAAATTAGAGCACGCAAAAACACAACTGCAAACAAACGAGTTAATTACAATGTAACAACAAAGACAATTGACCCCTGACATACTCAGAGTAAACTAAGCACACATACAATTAAGCAAATGGAAATGACAATGCCTTAATGAATCTAAATTAACCAACTCCTCCTTAACCAAGATAAATAATGATGAAACACACCAAAAATAGCTCCAGGCAATGCATATGAATATCTATACCTAACAATACTCAAAAGTAGATTACACATGGCTATCATGCAATAAACCCAACACTTAATGGTGATTAGGCAACCCTGTAATTAGTGGAGAGTAATTAAGACTCGTAGAGGACCAAATTTGTTGCGAAAATAGAGGCAGTTTGTTGGAATGGTTTGGATCTAGACCGGTATTTGAGGTGAATTGAGAGCTAGGCGGGTCGGGCTTGGTGCGTATATCTGACATGAATGGAGGGCTATGAATACAAAATTCATTTTATCATATCATAAAATTGTGTGGCTCAGGTAAGAGCGTGATATATGTTACCTGGTGCCTCATATAGGTAGCAAACGGGTTATAATAAAAGGATGGACGGGTTAGATATAATAAATGCGCGAGTCAGGCTTGGGTTGGGTCACTTATAATTAATGCACCCGGACGTTCCTCTTTTTGTGGGTCACCTAACTGCGAAAGACCATATTGATACTGAGTTACTGTTTCATGGTATTGCAATATTTACCGTAACCATAAGATTAGGTAATAGAAAAACATTAAGAAAGCATACTGCAAAAGCGACTGACCTGTGTTGTCTACAGGCGATACACAACTGGTAAAGGCTCAGACAGATTATAAATCGGAAAACTAGACGCATCCGCCATGGCTGCAAACCTTAAAGTTTGCCCCACCAAGATACGGACGATTATAGCCCTAACCTAACCTGTTTAAATTCATCATCTCTGTTGATACTCAATATCGCCAATATTTATACACAACACCGTGGGTGCAAACAACGGTTGCATTTGTTTAAATACCTTCAGCGTTGCCAAGCAAGTTATTCGAGAACATTAAATGCAACAATAACAAAGAGACAGGTTACAAAGCAGATGTGATCAAACTTCGCGTACAGAGCCCAACAACAGAATATTTGGGAAGGACAGTGTAACGTTCGACTACATGAAAAAGGTTTTATCACACTCACACGTATAGGATTAGAAGCCTTCTTCTATATGTCAACGCGCGTCAGAATGCAAAACCCTTACCACACTCTAAAAACAAAATCACTATCCGACCACCACCATTAACATCACCATCACCATCACCCCAAGTCAAGAGTAAACACTCTAGGCAGTTGTTTGAGAATAATGAAATCAACAAAATTTGTCAGTTCTGAAAATCTCAAACAACTACCTAAAAGTATTTGGCGATGAACATTAGAGCCTTTATATAGAAAAACTGGTTAAAATCATACCAGTAATTCTTTTGCATCTGAATGATACGTTTTTTAAATCTTGAAAAGACAATGTTTTGTTCAAACCCTTGTTTGTCAATTCTCATGAGCTGGTTCTACAAAATTAGCCTCCAAGACACCTAATCAATAGCAATAAGACATAAACAAAACAAATGACTTAGACCTTCTGTTCTAAATAAGTTGATCCGATAATAATTTCATCAAAAGAATCAGTCAGCAAGTGTTATAAAATAAGGATTACAACAAAAAAAGTAATCAAGGGCTATACCCGATCATATATATTGCGTTGTTCTTGAATTCGCAACATAATGGAGAAGGCTTTGTGAGACTTTCTTTGTGTCATGTGACCATTTAAAAGATATAAAATTAGGATGAGATAATAAAAATTGATAGATGTAAGTATGAGGCTCAGATAGGGTAACCAATCGAGAAAAAGAGGATACACCTGTCATGGCTGCAAACCTAATAGGTTGCATCGCCAAGTTGCGAACATTCTCAACTT
>BQNB010064603.1:3141-35256 GCA_026074375.1 Tanacetum coccineum | reverse complement strand
ACTGAAATAAGCTAGTCTATTTATAGCTGAATTCTAGCTAGCACTTGTGCTTGTTGTGTTTGTTGTGTGAGGAGCTTCAAAGATTCCATCCTAGCCATCCAAAAATCATGTTCACCAAGTCTTAACATCTAAGCCCTTTATTTTGGTTTGTCCAATCAATCGTTGAGGGATTGCTAAGGTGTTTTTGGAGTGATATGATGTGGGGTTAAGTGTGCGGTAAAGGGAGAGTGATGTTTTTGTTGGGTAGCAGGGATGGAAAGGGACATGGATGATGAATAGTGGGTTTAGGCTGGAATTGGGTATGGGGTACTGTTTGGTTTAATTTTGTGACGGGGTTAGGGGAAAAGTATGATGGGTGCAAAGGGTGAAAAGGTGTAGGGGCTAACCTTGTTAGTCCTTAAGGACTAGCAATGTTAGTCCTTAAGGACTAACGATGTAAGGGTTAAAGGGTAATGGGGCTAACGGGCTGTTAAATGTGTTTTGGGCTCATTTGTTTGGTTTTGGGCCGGGTAAAGTTATAAAGGTTTTTTTTGGACTTTAAACTTTTAGGTTTTATAAATGAAGGCTTAATGGGCTGACCCGGCCCATTAAATGGGTACGGGTTGGCCCATTTAAGATTTCTTTGGAATCGGCTTCGTCTTTGACTTTTGATTTTGACTTTGTTGACTTTGACTTTTTTTACTTTGACTTTGACTTTTTGTGCTCTTTTCAATCCCATGCTCGGTTTTGGCTTCATTTTTGTCCTTTAGTGAATATCCGATACCTGCGCAGTAAATAACACAAAACAAGCATATATTTTGTATTTTATGTCCGTTTTTGGTCATTTGGGGTCGTTTTATTAGGTAAAAAGTATGTGTAATTAAGCACATACCAACACACTTCCATTATATTCTTCACCAATCATTCCTAGATCTCTCCACTTTCTCTCAAATCCAAAACCCTAACTCAAATTCCAGGAATTCATATAAGCAAGGAAGCATCATTTAGAGGTCAAGAACATCAAAGAATCATCACCAATCCATAAGGCATAAAAGCCTCATCTTTTGTAATCTTATTACAATCTTTGTAAGACCTTAATTATGTTTTCTAGTACTAAAAATTCTGAGTTTATGTCTTTGTTTGCCATGAGTGGCTAGTGCCTTTATGCACTAGATTAGATAATGTTTGTGTTATGAAGATTTGCTTTTGATTGTGATAACATGTTTTGATTCAATTTCAAGCTAGTTCTAAGATCCATCTATGTTTATGTTTCATAGTGACATTGTTTTATCAAATCGGGTTGATTGTTAAGAATTTCATAGGTCGAAAGGGTTTTTGTTAACAATTAATTGTCGCCTTTTGTCTATGATTGGCTACCTTTTGTATTGACCATTTCTTAAGTGATTTGATCTAACAAGAAACATAATTGTGGGTGTTAACATGTTTGTGAAATGAACCGCAAATCAAACATATTAAAATTGGATTGGTCTTGAATTGAGTGATTAAACTTAAAGCTTGTTTTAATAATTTTATATCTTGACGGGGATCGAGAGTCTTAAGAACAATAGATTAGATCACCATCTAATTATCACAATCATTTGTGCCAAAGTTGTTAGCCTCAAAATATTAAGTCGAACAAAGAAGCTCGGCTATTGAACATGGGAGCTCGGTCTTTATCTAATATATGTTGTAATAGGCTAATTACGGGTATCAGGCTCGTTTAATGTAATCTAATATTGCACATGTATCGGGCTAAAGCCCAAAGCAATCTCGAGCCCGACCCAAGACATCAAAACTCACGGCCTAACAAAAGCCTTAAGAGGCCGGCCTAAGTGAGTATAAATACCCCTCTCCAAGTGTGGAGAGGGTGTTGGTTTTCATTTGTAACACACACTTTTGTAAAATCAACCACTCTTTCTTCTTTCTTACTTTCTCTCTCTAACTTCTCTCTAAAAGTTCTTCTCATCTCCTATCTTATTTTCTTGGTTCCATCATGGTGAAGTGAAGTGATTTACTTGGTTCCAACAAGTGGTATCACTCGCCTCGGTGGGTTTAGTGTTTAGTTGTGGTATTTTGTGTTGAGCTTATTCTCGGCTTATTTTAAGCTTATAAGCTCACGATTTGCTTTTTGTTTCTCTACTTAAAAAATGTTTAGTTTATGCTTACTGTTGAAACTCTATAACACAACATACACTATTTGGTTTATTTTGGGCTTACTGTTTAAACTTTTATTTTTGGGCTTATTAAGGTTAAACAACTTGTATCTCTTTTCTTATATTAAGTCACGACATCTTTTGGTTTCACTTCTTTCTTTGAAAAGCTTTGCTCTTTCTCTTATAAGATGTGTCTCTCTTATTCTCACAACATATTTTGAGCTTATTCTTGGTTTTAACAGCTTTTTAAAGCTTATTAGAGCAAAAAGTTCACGGCTTACTTTCTTTCTTTGAGACAGCCTTTCAAAAGCTTATTGTGAGCTTAAGTTGTCGCGGCTTATTTTCTTATTCTCAAGTCTTTGTTAGCTTATTTGTTCGTTTCTTCTCGTGGCTTATTACATGGCTTAACAACTTATTTTAGCTTAGTTAATAGCTTATTTGTGGTCCACGGCTTGAAGATAAGAATAAGGACGGATTTCTTGTTGTTATTCGTTGAGGTGTAGACAAAACGGTACAAGGACCACATAGTACGTTTTTGTTTCTATTCAAGCGAAACATACATATAGTACAAGCGATTTATACATGACTCTGGGCGATTTATACATAAGTCTGGGCGATTTATACATGAGTCTGGCTTAGGCGATTTATACATTTGTTTGGGCGATTTATACATGACTCTGGGCGATTTATACATAAGTATAGGCGATTTATACGTGGTAACTAAGGCGATTTATACGTGGTAACTAAGGCAATTTATACGTGGTAACTCAGGCGATTTATACGTGGTTCGTTTCGAGTTGTTTCGGGTTTTTTCGGTTTTGACTTTCGGTTGTTCGCGGGTCTTCTAACGACTATCATTACAATCGCGATCCTTCAACAATCATTGTAGTATGTTTGTTTTTGGACGACGATAAACACACGACTCCGCGAGAAGCAAAATACCATCGTTTCAGTTTTAATAGTTTTTAAACGAAGAAGAAAGGTAGAATGGAGGGAAAGCGTTTTTCTTATTAATTATAATTTGAAATTTATACTTTTAGTCCCTAAACTTCAAGACAATTTTATCATTCATCCTTTTTTGTTCATTAGTCCTCCAAAGGAAAGTGTTTTACACCGTTAGTCCTTTGTGAACCATATTTCACCGTTAGTCCTTTTAGCTTAACAAATCATTAACAAAAGTTCCAATACTTCAAATACAATAACGATTTCACCAACAACAATTCTGTTTTCATGGTTTCTTTTTGATTTAGTAAAATCCCGCCACATGTTTTCTCGGTTTAATCAAGACTTGTAAAATCTCGTGAACTATAATTCCATACTCAAATCACAACAAAAAATCACTTTACCTACTCAAGATCCTACAAATCATTTTCACTTCATAACAAATAAATCATTCATCATGACAACTCCCATCACAACAAATGGAACAGACAGTCAAATGCATAACAACATCATGGCAGCTGATTTAAAAGAACGTCCACCAATGCTTACACCATGAAGATATGCTCAATGGTGATCACGTTTCATGAGATCCATTGATACAAAACCAAACAGTGAAGCTCTATAGAAATGCATAACTAAAGGTCCTTATGAACCCTCAACTGTCATAATTCCAGCTCAACCTACAACGGATAACTCTTCAGCAGTTGCACAACAAACAGTAATTGAGGATTTAATGAATATGTCTACTAAAAACAAAGCTTATTATCAAGCCGAAAAGGAAGCAATTCATATGCTCTTGACTAGAATTGGGGATGAAATTTACTCAACTGTTGATGCGTGCAAGACAACTGATGAGATGTCGATAGCCATTGAAAGGCTACAATAGGGTGAATCTCTTAACATTCAAGATGTCAAGACTAATTTGTTTTGGGAATTTGGCAGATTTACTTCACTAGATGGATAGTTAATGGAATCATACTACTCCAGGTTTACAAGATGATGAATGAGATGGCAATAAATAACCTGCACATTGCTACTATGCAAGTGAATGTTCAGTTTCTTTAACAACTTCAGCCATAATGGTCAAGATTTATGACACTTGTCAAGCAAAAAGAAGATTTGGAGACTGTCATATCACAAGCTTTTTGACATTCTAAAACAGTACCAAAAAGAAGTTAATGAAATCCATGCTGAGAAGATTGCTAGGAATGCAAATCCACTAGCACTTGTTGCTGCTGCTCAACAATATCCAGATCCGTATTATCAAGCACCAAAACCTCAAAGATCATATGCACCTATAACAAAACAATCTTCTTCCACCAGTATTAATGCTTCTACCAGACATTAAGGCAAAGAGATAGACAAACCAATCACACCTCCATCTGAGTCAGCTTCTAAAGAAGACAATGATCCAGAACAAGATTAGAAGGATAAGGAAATGTAGAAAAACTTAGCAATCATTGCAAAGTACTTCAAAAAGCTCTACAAACCTACCAACAACAACCTCGTAACTCTTCAAACTCTAGAAACAAGAATGTGGATACTACTCCAAGATACGTGAATGAAAATCAGACTGGTTAGTTTAGGAATCAGTGGACAATGATTGTTGCTGGGGCTAGGGAGACTGTACGCAGTCGAGTGGTGCAGCAGACTGGGACACAATGCTACAGCTGCAAGGAATTTGGTCATTTTGCTAAGGAGTGTAGGAAACCAAAGAGGGAAAAAGACTACACTTATCATAAGGAGAAGATGTTAATGTGCAAACAAGCTGAGAAAGGTGTTCCACTTCAAGCAGAGCAAGCTGATTGGGTAGATGACACGGATGAAGAAATTGATGAACAAGAACTGGAAGCACATTACAGTTTCATGGCAAAGATTCAAGAGGTCTTACCTGCAGATTCAAGATCTGATGTTGAGTCATTAGAACAGGTATAATCCAATGAAGACTATAATGTGTTTGCCAATGAAAGATAGCATTTTGAGCAACCTGAATCGATTAATGACACACACATAGTGGAAAAGGATGATAGTAATGTCATTCCTGATTTATCAAATATGTGTGATAATGATAATTAGGATGACCTAAATGCTGACGAATGTGATGATGAGCATGCTGCGCTTGCTATTTTAATTGCAAATTTAACACTTGATACTAGAAAACAAAAAGATTTTAAAGCAATTAAAGAAAGCAAATAGATCATTGAATCAAGATTTAAAAGAGTGCAAATCTACTCTTGAGGTGACTAATAGAACTCTAGGGGAGTCTAATAGTACTGGGGATAGCTGTCTAATTATACTTCAGAACAAAGAGATTAAGATTGAGAAGTACAAGACTTACCTTAATCATACAACTGAATATGACACACTTGAACGGAAGTTAAAAGAAACTCAAATTGTATTAGCTCAAAAAGAAGATGATATAAAAGAAGGTTTGAAATTGAAAGCATACAAAAATTCTATTGTCAAAAAGGAACATGATGAGTTAGTCAAACAGATTCTTTTAACAAAATTAAGTAATGAAGGTCTTGTCAAAGAGAAAAATCCAGTCATAAAGGATTTGAAACTTAAGGAAGAAAACGATACTGACAAATTGATTACGATGGAAAACCAATTCAAGTTTTTGAACGAAATTGTTTATAAACGAAATCACTCAATTCAAACCATTCATATGTTAGCTCCCAAAGGCTCAACATATAATGGAAGACCAACTTTTACAAATCCTATGTACCTCAAAAAAGCTCAATCTGCAAAGCCATGTTTGTATGAGATCCCATATGACACATCTGATCTTGCAAACAGATTTGCCCCTGATAAGGAAGAGACCCTGACTCTTGATCAAGAGAGTAGATCAAAATTGAATAAAGATTTCATGAAATGTGACATCCGTCAATTTTGAGGTCAGTTCCCAGAAGAAAACGTATAATAATTGACTCTTTTGATTATTTGTGGAGCCACTTTTATGTGATCATACTATTTTTAGCATTTAACGTTTGATATGATAGGAACCCTAGTTATACGAACGCACCTTCGACCTATGATCCTAGTTAACGCCCTTAATGGACAATGATATGCTCAAAGGTCATTAAAACAATGTCAATAATCATTTATAAGTATAAGTCATTCACTTTTATGAACTTAGGTCACTTCACTTTTCATAAAATTGCAAGTTTCCCGGTAAACCTGATAATTCACAAATTTTTACGTTTTGCACTTACGCTTCTTATAACGGACTTAAAACACTTCAAGACTACCTAATATACATATTCACTATTAATATACCTCATATTATATACTTTATACATTTCAACATTTAATTTATACTACACTACACTCCATACATTTAACTATACCTTTTTGCAAAAATCTTATGCCTTTAACATACAAATTACTACATATATTAAACAAATACATCAAAATAAAAAAATACAAAAAAATTAGTATTTTTTCCTCCCTTGGAGACTCCGAAACCGGACATGGCATGCCCTCACCTCCCATATGATCCAATCACAACAATTCTTTACTTACACACATCAAATTCCACCTATTTTATGCAAACCACTAGCCGAAACCACTTACCCTCATTTTATACATTCAAAAACCATTTTCACACACACATGTCTCAATCTAAACTTAGCACTCTCTCCCTCTTCTCTCTTTAAAAACGTAACAAACAAGGAAGAACAAGAACAAATCAAGATTTTCAAGGGTTTAAATCAAGAAACATCACCATTTAATCCCTTTTGATCATCCAAACCACTATCTACCTTCAAAAATACTTCAAGGTACACCATCAAGAAAGTAATTAACCTCAGCTCATAAGTCATCTTGATCCTTTCTTGAAGATTTATAGGTAAGAACTTTGGTGTAAGACGACTTGTGTCCATCTTGCATCAAAAGGCTCTTAAAAATCAAGTTTTGTTGCATTTTCTTTATCAACTATTTTATGGACCTTTTTGGTAAATAACTGTAACACCCCCAAATTGGGTCGCAGCGGAATATGGGTTTGAGGGTGGTACATCATAGATCAATAGCACAAGATATATTAAACGACCATTAAAAGTCTTTTAAAACTGATACATTGGATTTAGCAAATTGTTTATTACAAAAGCCCGAAGCTTCACTTACTTACTTGTTCAAAATACAAAGATTTCTAACCCGTAAAAAATATACAAAATGTAATACCACCAAATCTTTAATGCATGACATCCAAAACATAACCACCAATGTATCCCTTGCACCTCGTGCCTTATTGACCTCCTGAAAAATATTGCTTTAAAACATCAACAATAATGTTAGTGAATTCATAGGTTTGTAAAGTATATAATGTAGGACCGCAAGACTTCCCCCGTGATAATACATCAGATGCAAACATCACAAAAATGTAATTACGTTTCCCTAAGCTCATGACACTGAAGCTTGACATACATGAATTTCAATATAAAATTGCCTACATTGCCCTTGATGATGTTCAACCTGGAACATCCCAAATCCGACATGGTATACGTTTGTTTGTCCAGTAATAGCTAATCACCCGAATGGGGATGTCAATCCTAATAGATCTATTTATAACATTCGCGCTTACAATCCAGTAATTAACCAGTTCATGATAACGGGCTCGTTGGGTATTGTTACCTAGGCAAACACGTAATCAGTTTGAATATAAAATGTACACTTACGTCCAATTTGTAAAACATGCATATGTTTCTCACCCCAAAACTTGTAAATCATTATAAATGTAAAACGTGGGGCTATGAACTCACCTCGAGTGAATGATAACGAATATATCACAGAAAATGCGTCACACTAGTGACCGAATGCAACCTAATTAAACATAGGTCGTATAAGTACTAAGCACCTTGATTAACTAACACCATATATAATTCTATATAGCTACATCACCATCTATTTGTATTTGAGAAATCATATTTATAAATAAAAAACGTTTATAAATATCTCTTTAGTGAAAATGACGTAACTTTATCGTTTTAAATATGTTTCTTACGTTTCTTATGTCCACGCTTTTGTTTTAAGACGAGTTATCAAAATATTACATTTTCATATTTTCAATCTACTGGTGAACAATACTTTTTACTATTCATATACTTTTATAAAATTTATCATCGTAAACCCGTAAACGTCGTATTTTATTTGTTTTAGCTCTGATTTTAGTGATTCTTTCGAGCACGTCTTCGTAATTAAAAGTTCTATCTAATAAATGATGTTTTCAAAAATATGTTTCTGAGATGAATAGTGATTTTTACTGTTCATAGTTTATAAAATTATTTTTATAAACTTTAATTATTGTAAACTTGTGAAATTCATACTTCCTTCGTTATTGATCAAAACATTATGATTCTTAATGTTTTGAAATCCTAAAAATATGTACTATCTGAGAAAAATAATCATTTTTATATATCAGAAGTATTTTGTAACTTGTTTTTATAAAATTTCTTTTATAAACCCGTTTATTATCGTATAACTTGTTTATATGGTTGGAATCCTCATGACATGTAGTATTTAACAAAAATATAAAATAAATACATTTATTTTCGAAATAAACAAATAGTTTTGAAGTTTTCATTAAAATGTGCTTAAAATGAGTTTTTGTAACTTTTAAGCTTAACCACCTTATTACAAGTCTATTACAACCCTTATTATCACATGTCTTACATACTTAGGGTCCCTAGTCCATGATTTGTCCATATATTATCTAATAATCTCAAGATCTAAATGTGTACACATTTATTTATTTATGAACTTTCATAAGTAACTTTTATACCTTTTACTTATATATACTTTATATAACTTAACCAACACTCATATAGTGTATATACTTGCTTTATAACATGATCCACATCATCCATATATCATATGACAAAGTTTAACAAAACCATTAACAAGAATAAAAACCATTTTATATCTCATTATGTTCCTTAGATGGTGATTAACTACATAAACATTATATATACATAAAATCACAAATGTAAAGAGATTAAGGGTTTTAGGTAACCTTAATATGAAGTGTGGTGATGAACAACCCAATCAAAACCCTAGTTTAGATGACAAACCCTAGCTTGCAACAACAAGAAAACCCTAGTTTTTCCAAAGAAACCCTAACTCCTTTTCTTGCTTTAACACTTATAGATGCTTAAACAAGCCTTCTAAAAATCTTAGGTTATCTTAGAAATGATGTAGGAATGTGTGTAAATGTTGTAAATAAAATTTGTATGGGTTGTGTATGTGTATTTGTGTGTGCCGTGGGTTTGGAGGGGAAAAGGGAGAGGATTTATGATGTTTTCACTTAGCAAATGAATATGTGTGTGTTACTTCCACTAGTTAAGGCCTTATATACTAGGAAGACTAGTCAAAATGGCCATGGAAAGTCTTGAAACACATAGAGGATTTCTAGGAAAGTCTTTAGTCAAAAGACATGAGGTTTAATTAGGTTATGTTATACAAATCAAGTTGCTAGTAAAATGTGTGCTATATGTTCCCTTGGGACAATATTCTTGGCCGAATATTGAGGGGAGGAGGGAGTTTCTAGTTGGTTTTGATCTATGGTAAAATATCTAGTATTATTTTGAAGATATAAGTTGCAAGTTATGAGTATAAAGATATAACATGTAGTTTGTAAGTTTAGGTTTAATTATTTTGCAAAGAATTTGGCTTAGTTAATACATATGGGTGAATTTTTATAAAACTTTGGGTATTGGGTATAAAAATGGGTATTGGTTGAAGCGTAGAAAAGTTTTGGTGGTTCCGAGTATGCCTAAATGTATTTTATCGCGAAACGTAAATACTTTACGTAACCAATAAAAATAAAATGAAAAAACTTAATAATTATCCTCAAAATAATTACTTAACCCTTGTTTGATGTAAACATTTAATTGTTTGATGCCTATTTACATTGAATGATCATTTTTAGCTTACACGATTTAACTTAATACTTGAAATTAAAAGCAAACACGTACAACACTAAAAATAAATAGTGAATTATATAACATCGTACAATGACCTAAAATACGGGGTGTTATAGTCTTCCCCGTTAAATGAGCCTTGTCCTCAAGGCTTAAGACGCGGCACTTGACGACGGTGCGGTTTTTGTGAAAAGGTATGGGTATAATTTTTTTTATATATGAACAGTAATTCCAACGGCTATAAACAGTAGCCCCAACGGCTATATCCTCCCTTTAAATACCAAATTTTTATCATCCATTTCTCCACACAACACTTAATCTTTCACTTATATTTTCTCTTATCCAATCCTCAAAAATGTTGCACATCATCACACTCATGGCGATGGCGAGCGCGATAGCACTCGACATTTATCTTGCCTACGTCCCTTACGAAGAAGAATTTCAGTATCTGGCCTTTATTCTAGCGATTCTCGCGCCCATCATCGTGCTTGCTATTGGCGTGGATCTATTTTGGAAGGAATATATATTATTGTCAGGGAAGGGTTGTAATAAAACTTGTATTTCCTTTATGTTCTTATGTAATCTTATTTCTAAGAAAATAAACAGATGTTGTGGAAATAAATCTATTTGTTATTTTTATTTATGTCCTTCGGATATTTCGTTACCACACTTGGTAACTCGTTTGCATTCCCTTTTAAATTGCCTTAGCCTGAGCGTTCAAGATTTGTGATGTTGGTTTAATATTTATTGTTGCGACTAAGGCTCGACTTCTAGTGGGCTTATTCGTTCCCTTCAGTTTAACGTATCATTTACAACCCCCCTTTTTTTAGTAAGGTGGTGTAAGAGTTTACTTAGTCATTATGATTAGTAGTTTGGTTCTTCGTGATAAATACGTTTTATGAATACGCACACAAAACTTGATATATATAGCAAAATTGTTTCCTGACAAGAAGTTTTTTAAGGTGACTACTCTCAGCATGGGCATGGTCCTTCCTGAATTATACATAGGTGATCAGGCTATGTATATTTGAGGGCTAACGATGCGATGCTCATTTTTGTCAAAATAGTGTTATAGTTTCATAATAGTGGTGGGAGTGGCTTATATAAATGAGTAGAGAATTAAAATACAACGAAATTTTCACAACACATTGGTTCGATAGATAATTTGAAATCATTCGTACAACGGAAATTTAAGAGAAATACAATGAGAACTCCTAAAGAGATAAAGTCTAAGATAGTTCCAACTTAGGGTTTACTAGGCAAAGCGAGACAACTTTCTCTTTTAAGCTTCGATCTCATCTTCCATGTTGTTAAGGTCTTGATTTGTTTCTCCTCCTCCTAAGGCATGCACCACTCCACGTGCTCCAGTACCTCCAGTTTGGTTTTCATGGTTTTGGTTCTTTTGCTCTGGGCAATCACTCTTGTAGTGCCCTTGATTCCCACATTCATAGCAAGTGATGGTCCTTTGATTGCTAGTGGCAGTAGGATTCCAGTAATCCCTTGTCAAATGGCCGACTTTCTTGCAGTTCGCGCACTTTGCAGTGCACGGGCCATTGTGGTGAAACTTGCACTTGTTGCACAATGGATGTTTTCCAGCATACTCCTTCCTTTCATCAGTCCTAGCAGCGTAAGCTTGAGCCACATCCTGTCTCTTAGGAGATTGTTGTTGTGCTTGGTTGTTGTTGTCAAGTTTCCTCTTATTTTCAACCTGTCTTTCAGCCAAGGTGTTGATCTTTTTATCCATTAGTTTAGTTGCCATTTCAATAGCATCCTGCATTGTTTTCGGCGTCGATGCCATAACACTCCCGTGAATCATGTCAGGTAAACCACCAACATATCTCTCAATCTTATCAGACTCTTCAGGAAACATCCTAACATACATCAGTGCCAGCTCCTAGAAACATTGGTTGTATCCTATCACATCGGTACCCTTCACTTTCAAATTCTACAACTCGACCTCAAGCTTCTTGATCACGCCCCTTAGGCAGTACTTGTTAGTCATCTTCTTTTTCAAGGCTGTCCAAGTCATTGCATACGCAACATCATGACCAACAGTCCTAATGTAGGAGTTCCACCACATTAGAGCAATTCCAAGGAGGGTACATGTGGCAAACTTAATTTGGTTTTCCAAAGAGCTTATACGAAACACAGTCTCCATCCTTTCAAACCATTAAGTCAACTCGATGACTCCTTTAGTGCCTTTGAAAAACAGGGGTTGGTATTTCATAAAATCATGGTAAGTACACTCTCGAGCAACGCGTTCAGTCCTTTTGACACCTATTCCAGAATTATGGCTGTCGTCGCCATTCATGCTTCTATCAGCATCACGTGCCGCTAATGCAACAGTAACGCCTTGGTCGATCATTGCCTTAAGTTGAGCATCGGTGACAGATGTGGTGTTGGTTGTTATGGCATATATGTAAGGGTGAGACACATCATGCAGAGATATAGATAACTGCAACCATGACTTAAATAAAATCCACATCATACAGAAGCTTGATTCATAACCAACAACTTAGGTAATACTTAATACTTTGTTTTGCCTGATAAAAGAGGTACAAGCTTTTTCATTAACGATACCAACCGGAGTATTACTCAAGTTTAGTGGGATAGTAAATATAAAAACGAGCTATAGACACTGACAAATCTATTTGTCTATGGGCCAGGGTGCTTCTCAAGATTCTAGATGCTAGCCTCTTATGTTATCTTTAAGTGACTTAATATTCTCTGGTGGTGGTGATACTGATGGTGGTAGTGATGATGAAGGAAGTAGCTAGCAGCAAACTCAGGTAATGCATGCCCTCTGCAGATGGTCATCATTAAGTATGGTGGTTAAATTGACAGTTCGTACTTGGTATGGATTTGGTCTCAGAAAAACATGATGATATGGTATGGAGAGGTGGGTGGTGTAGAAGCAGACTCATCAGTCTCAAATGCCTCTGTATCATCAGCTTGAGGGGACAGGATCATCTGTAGTTACAACAGAAGGGTCGACCGAAGCTAGGTGTTCCTCTTCCTCCTTGTCCTCCTTATCCTTCTCATATCATCATCATCATCGTCGTCATCATTAGATGACTCATTATCATCATTGTCTCCTCCATCGGCAGGATGGTCAGCAGGATCCTCCTCATCCTCCTCCAGATCGAAGTCAGCAATGTAGCCCGGTGATAGGGCTGTAGGTGAGGCATCAACAGGTAGAGGCTGATCCTCCATTGGTTCCTCTAGCTCCTCATCAGAAGCTCACTAGAATCTCCATGGCTTGGAATTAATATAGACAAACGTGTAGGTAACCGTCGATGGTGAAAACATGACTGCTTGCAACGAGCAAAACTTAACTTATATAAGTATATTATAGAAGACCAGTATGGTAAATATGAAATATGGTGCGCATTGCATAAAATGAATGATGTGTAAGATATCATATTCGATACTTTAATGTTTAGGTACATTAGGACCAAGCGACTTATATGGCTACCTTGCCTAAAAGAAAGTATCCCCAATTTATAAAAATAACCCTTATATAAATAAATGTAGAGTATGCTGCGAAAGAAGCAAACTCATCTTTGTATAGTATACAAAGATATCCCTGAATGAGTACGTACGTACAATTAAGTATGACACGTATATGCACAATGTAAAACTAACTAATGCATGTACGTACTATAATATGAACACGTATATGAATCATGTAAGCATCTAGTAAACTAACTAATGCAAACAAGTAGTGTATGTATGTTCCGTGAAAACCCCTTTTGTATAAATGTAATGTTTAAAAACGGTTATAGTCCAGCAAAACATTTGATTTGGTTCTCTGTAACTTTGGCTCTTGATACCAATCTATAACACCCCCAAATTGGGTCGCATCGGAATATGGGTTTGAGGGTGGTACATCATAGATCAATAACACAAGATATATATAGAACGACCATTAAAAGTCGTTTAAAACCGATACATTGGATTTAGCAAATTGTTTGTTACAAAAGCCCGAAGCTTCACTTATTTACTTGTTCAAAATACAAAGATTTCTAGCGCATAACAAATCTACAAAATGTAATATGACCAAATCTTTAATGCATGACATCCAAAACATAACCACCAATGTATCCCTTGCACCTCGTACCTTATTGACCTCCTGAAAAACAATTCTTTAAAACGTCAACAATAATGTTGGTAAATACATAGGTTTGTAAAATGTATAATGTAGGACCGCAAGACTTCCCCCGTGATAATACATCAGATGCAAACATCACAAAAATGTAATTACGTTTCCCTAAGCTCATGACACTGAAGCTCGACATATATGAATTGCAATATAAAATTGCCTACATTGCCCTTGATGATGTTCAACCTGGAACATCCCAAATCCAACATGGTATACGTTCGTTTGTCCAGTGATAGCTAATCACTCGAACGGGGATGTCAATCCCAATAGATCTATTTATAACATTCGCGCTTATAATCCAGTAATTAACCAGTTCATGATAATGGGCTCATTGGGTATTGTTACCTAGGCAAACACGTAATCAGTTTGAATATAAAATGTACACTTGTGTCCAATTTGTAAAACATGCATATGTTTCTCACCCTAAAACTTGTAAATCATTATAAATGTAAAACGTGGGGCTATGAACTTACCTTGAGTGAATGATAACGAATATATCACAGATAATGTGTCACGCTAGTGACCGAATGCAACCTAATTAAACATAGGTCGTATATGTACTAAGAACCTTGATTAACTAACACCATATATAATTCTATATAGCTACATCACCATATATTTGTATATGTGAAATCATATTTATAAAGCAAAAACGTTTATAAATATCTCTTTAGTGAAAATGACGTAACTTTATCGTTTTAAGTCCGTTTCTTATGTCCACACTTTCGTATTAAGACGAGTTATCAAAATATTATATTTTCAACCTACTGGTGAACAGTACTTTTTACTGTTCATATACTTTTATAAAATTATTTTTATTAAATTTATCGTCGTAAACCCGTAAACGTCGTATTTTATTCGTTTTAGCTCCGATTTTAGTGATTCTTTCGAGCACGTCTTCATAATTAAAAGTTCCATCTAATAAATGATGTTTTCAAAAATATGTTTCTGAGATGAATAGTGATTTTTACTGTTCATAGTTTATAAAATTATTTTTATAAACTTTAATTATCGTAAACTTGCGAAATTCATAACTCCTTCGTTATTGATCAAACAATTATGATTCTTAATGTTTTGAAATCCTAAAAATATGTACTATCTGAGAAAAATAATCATTTTTATATATCAGAAGTATTTTGTAACTTGTTTTTATAAAATTTCTTTTATAAACCTGTTTATTATCGTATAACTTGTAAACTACGTATCTTCTTCGTTATAAAGCGGATTTTTAAGTTCCTTATATGGGTGGAATCCTCATGACATGCAGTATTTAAAAAAAATATAAAATAAATACATTTATTTTCAAATTAAAACAGAAAGTTTTGAAGTTTTCATTAAAATGTGCTTAAAATGAGTTTTTGTAACTTTTAAGCTTAACCACCTTGTTACAAGTCCATTACAACCCTTATTATAACATGTCTTATATCCTTAGGGTTCCTAGTCAATGATTTGTCCATATATTGTCCAAGAATCACAAGATCCCAATGTGTACACACTTATTTTTTTATGAACTTTCATAAGTAACTTTTTATACCTTTTACTTATATATACTTTATATAACTTAACCAACACTCATATAGTGTATATACTTGCTTTATAACATGATCCACATCATCCATATATCATATGACAAAGTTTAACAAAACCATAAACAAGAATAAAAATCATTTTATATCTCATTATATTTCTTAGATGGTAATTAACTACATAAACATTATATATCCATAAAATCACAAATGTAAAGAGATTAAGGGTTTTAGGTAACCTTAGTATGAAGTGTGGTGATGAACAAACCAATCTAAACCTTAGTTTAGATGACAAACCCTAGCTTGCAACACTAAGAAAACCCTAGTTTTTCCAAAGAAATCCTAACTCCTTTTCTTGCTTTAACACTTGTAGATGCTTAACCAAGCCTTCTAAAAACCTTAGGTTATCATAGAAATGATGTAGAAATGTGTGTAAATATTGTAAATTAAATTTGTATGGGTTGTGTATGTGTATTTGTGTGTGCCGTGGGTTTGGAGGGGAAAAGGGAGAGGATTAATGATGTTTTCACTTAGCAAATGAATATGTGCGTGTTACTTCTACTTGCTAAGGCCTTATATACTAGGAAGACTAGTCAAAATGGCCATGGAAAGTCTTGGAACACATAGAGGATTTCTAGGAAAGTCTTTAGTTAAAAGACATGAGGTTTAATTAGGTTATGTTGCACAAATCAAGTTGCTAGTAAAATGTGTGCTATATGTCCCCTTGGGACAATATTCTTGGCCGAATATTGAGGGGAGGAGGGAGTTTCTAGTTGGTTTTGATCTATGGTAAAATATCTAGTATTATTTTGAAGATATAAGTTGCAAGTTGTGAGTATAAACATATAACATGTAGTTTGTAAGTTTAGGTTTAATTATTTTGCAAAGAATTTGGCTTAGTTAATACATATGGGTGCATTTTTATAAAACTTTGGGTATTGGGTATAAAAATGGGTATTGGTTGAAGCGTAGAAAAGTTTTGGTGGTTTCGGGTATGCTTAAACGTATTTTATCGCGAAACTTAAACACTTTACGTAACCAATAAAAATAAAATGAACAAACTTAATAATTATCCTCCAAATAATTACTTAACCCTTGTTTGATGTAAACATTCAATTGTTTGATGCCCGTTTACATTGAATGTTCATTTTTAGCTTACGAGATTTAACTTAATACTTGAAATTAAAAGCAAACGCGTACAACACTAAAAATAAATAGTGAATTATATAACGTCATACAATGACCTAAAACACGAGGTGTTATAAAAAACCTACTGATATTTTTGGTTGAAATTGATGTTAAGACTTGGGTAAAATGATTATGGGAGTTTATTGTGTCGTTTTTGTATTTTGGGTTAGTGCTTTGACTTGTTTTAGTTTATTTTTTAATCAGCTCTTATTTCATATTTGGGTCATATTGAATGGAGCAAAAGTTGATGATAAATAAATGTTTTGACAAGATTTCAAGGCCTAAAATCAAGAACTTTGAGTCTAGTTTTTAGAAATCTAAGCTTGGTAAAAATATAAGGTTGTTTGGTTAGTGAAAATTGCAAAATGGTGAAAAGTGTCAAATCTGCTCGAAAATCTCTTTTCAACCCTTGTAGTAAAATGACCATAAATCATAAACCACGATGAATCTATCATTGAAACTGATATGGAAGACACTTGTAAGGGTTAGTTAGTGTCTCCCACTGGCCTAACTCATATAACCTTGATTTAGTCCCTCTGAACACTAAAACACTTTTATATGTCCAGATTTCGCCATTTTTGGAGTCGGGTATAAATGGTCGGTTATAAGCCCCTAATAAATTTTAGGAAAAATAATGAACACACCTAAAACATGGAATTTTGACCTGGAGCAGTAGCTTGACCATAAACTTTGGTTAACTTGGTCAAATAAATACTTAAAGTGACAGGAAATTCGGGGCAAATTAGAAGAAATTATGCTTTGTGAGAAAAGTGTCTTTTGAAGCGAATGTGAACACAAGACTTAAAAAATGAACCTTAATATTATCCGAGCATATCATATAGGATCTAAATAGGTATATTTACTTGCCTTAGGTTGCGAGTAGAAGGTTGCATATTTGTTTGGGTTGCCTACTTAGTGTGGTTTTCCGAGAAGTCCTATTATCATTCTAACTTCTAAGGTGAGTTTCTCACATCCCCTTTTTACATGTTTTAAAAGTTTTGGGGTGGAAAGCATGATGTGTTGATTTCTATACTCTTACTTTTAAATATTTAAACTTTTGAGTATATTTGAACTTGAACTTGTTTTGAACGCATGAAACTTGATTTGAACTTGTTAAACTTTGGAAACATGTTGAACTTTGAACTTTGAACTTGATATGTATGTTGTTTAATGCTTGAAACCCGCCGCTACTTTTAACTCATTTTCCCCCTCAACGGGATTGAGAGGTTAGGACTTATGGATAGCGCTATTAGGAGATTAGCCCCTCCTCACTCCCCACACAAAGGTGCATAGTACTAAGTGTTTATGCCACACTATACAACTATAACTGGATTGGATGTTTGGAACGGTTAAGCTAAATACGTTTAAGTAGTGCCTTACATAAACACTATAGCATACATATACAATGATTGGTGTTACGTTACTTTGGGTAACGGGAACTGTTTTGAAAACTTGATTTGTTTGGGACTCTCGAATTGTTTGGAAACTTATATCGGTTTGGACAACTATTTTTGATAACTTGCCATCAAGTTGGCAACCTATTATCGGACATATACTCTTTTCTAAAACTATATTTTATGTACATAATCCTGAGAGCTCACCAACTATTTCAATAGTTGACCCTTTTTATCATGCTTTTCAGGTGACATTCATAAAGTAGAAACTTAGTGCATTGCAATTGGACATGTTCAAGATGTCTACTTTCTTTTAAGTTATTGTCATTTTGTACTTTTAAACTTGTACTTGGAAATGTTGTAATTCGGATAATTTACTTTTATCTAAATTCATGTATGGTGTTTTATCTATCATCTTGTGTGATGTTTATTAATATGTTACACCTCGCGGTTCCGCCTTGGTGGGGTGTGACAGATTGGTAATCAGAGCCTAAAGTTATAGAGAACGCTGGTTTTATTTTCAAAAATAAAAATCCGAACTATAACAAAAATAATTTTCTTTTTCTAAAAACACCGAACATGAAACGAGTCGACTTGTCCGAGCGGTTGCATCATTAGACCTAAATTAGACATAACTTGATCAACTATATCTAATTCAGGAAGTATCATTCAACACTGGGTATAGTCATTATTTTAAACAAGTTTAAAAACCTGACTTTCCACTTTAGTCACTGAAAAGCATACTAGGAATTATGTGCACTGTACACTACATACTTTTAGATGTCTACTATTTGATCTTAAATACATCATGCTTTATTTTGATTGATAAAATATATAAAAAGAGTTTGCTTTTACGTCGATTATTGTTGTCACACTGTCCCTGAGCACATTGTTATTACGGACACCGTTACAATCACAGTATGTCCCATAGATCGTCTTCGCACGTTGACAATTCTGCGAGTGAGTCGCGACGTCCACTTAACTACTTTTCGTACCCTTACCCTGCGTAAGACCTTGATAAGGACTCGTCGATAGATTCTGAGTCAGAGCTCGAGGCGAGCAGCAGTGAACTACGTATGCACGACATGTAGAGACGTTCATTCTATCACTATTAGAGCTACATCGACCTATATTTTGGTCACGTCTCCGTTTTATTTTGTCATGCTATTAAGCCAACCATTTTGGCTTCTAATGTAAGCATTCTTTGCTTGTTCGCAAACACCGTGTTCAGTAATTCAAGATTTTGTTTCTAAGCGATCCCAAAGTTGAGTCAATTTTTCAAAAACATTGGGCCTTTTACCAACTTCTACATTAATTTCACGAGAATTCTTGTTTGATGAGTTGTGAAATTAACTTATCAGAGTTGCAGAAGCTGTGTTGTAGGTCTTTCAGTTGTCATGATATCTTTGATTAGCAACATTAAGTGTGAGCATGGGGTTGGGAATTGACTCAACTGGAACGAGGTATCTCCATCTCCATCTTAACTTGAACCTGTAATAAAACAGTCAGCAACAAAGCTTGTGGACGAATATGGCTTTGTCATTCGCCTGAGTCTGGTTGGATTAACCTCCGGATCCGTGAGGACCGACCTGTGATCAGGTAGATTCATCTTAAGATGAATCTCCTTGACAGGATTTCCAGTATAAGTATCGGATCATCAAATGAACAATCATCAGAATCACCATACTTGCCTGTTCTCTTTATCGGAACGTCTCAAAGCAGACAACACGATAAGAGTGAATCGGTTAGTTACTGTCTTACCGATTAAAGATGAAAATTGATTTGAAAATCAATCGATGTGTCACTTGAGAAAGTGTTTTTGTGACACATCGAGAGTGTCTTATAGCACAAAATCAAATTTTATCAGAAACATATTTGTTTTGAAATATATACACAGTCAATGTGCTCGAAAATCAGTTGTTGAGCACATCGAAAGGTTTTTCAAAAACAATTCGTCAATTCACTGCCTGGAACAAGTTTGATTCATAAAGAATCGCCCCATCGTTGCTTTCCATTTGTCACAAGTTTAACCCATAGTGGATCTCACATGTCACCTACCAAGAGCTTGTTTGATGTTGGCTCTAGAAGGATTTCCATCTTCATTGCGAGTACTTTCGTATCACTCGGATGTTCTGGCAATACCACGAGGATAATGCGTAGGACTCTTAAGATCTTTACTTGTTGTCACAGTGTGTGAAGCACAAGCATAGTTTGTATCAGTGTCCTAACGAGATTTGTGGATGATCTCATGGCTCTAGACTCAATAGTGCATTTTTGGTTTTTAGTAGTCGGAGGCTGGAGCAGACTGCCACCTTTTCAATATCATCTAACTCGGAGTGAGAGAGACGATAGAAATGTATTGATCTCCGTGAGAAATGAAACAAGAATCCTTTGAGGGATCTTGAGTGGCTAGGGAGGGTTGTGCAGCGTATCACTGGGTCCATGATACTTGTCTTTAATGTCAGCAATCAACCATGTGATTCTGACAGCATATGTAGTGACCCAGTTTCTGCCTAATGTTTAAGGAGGGCTGCTTTCTTTTCACCCTTTATCTTAACATTTCTTTTTCATTCTTCAACCCCTTCAGTGCTTACCGAGACTTCATTACTAGTACCTTGTTGGGTATGTTCCAGTACTAGCTCCATCTCAGTCCGCACTATTCCCTTATTCTCACATTACTCCTTTTGTAATCATACCTAAGGACTTCTACACTAACTAGTAGATTGTCCCTGGGTAGATCCCTTCGGCTCTGGCGGGATCGTGGGATCGAGTACCTAACCTTACCATCCTTATAACTCTGATAAAGTAATTACAGGGTCGGTCTTTGGTATTTCCACAATTGCCATCATACACCATTCGCTCCCCCTCAATATGTGCATCGATATTCGAAAAGGTTTAGCACATATGGGAGAGCCTACACTTGAGTCCAAAAGATCACATTTTTTTATCAGATTTTCATATTTAAATCACATTCTCTCCCCCGATCAAAAATTTCAAACCTGTTGAGATTTAGGATCTCAATTGATTTAAATGAGTTAGAAAAATTAGGAGAAAATGTGGTCCGATTAAATGTATATTGATAAAGGTACAGCTCCCCCTCAATAATTGAGGGTCTGTTAGAGTTACCTTACAAATCACTACTAAGAATGTACAGTATTAACAATATGTTACAATTACACCATACAAGAAGTACTAAAAGATACAGAGAAGATGTCATCATTCGGTTCTCTGAAGAAGTCTGTAGTCTCCTTCTCGTATTCGTCCACCAACAAAGCTTTCCAAGTTCTGGAAGATTCGCCTGAGCTTTAGCCTCTTCTGAATAGCAAACATGAACTGCTTGCTCTTGATCACATCATTCGTGGTCCAGAACCTTGTATTCAACCCCGGATTGATCTTGTTAACTTTGAATTCCTTTACTCGATAGTCCAAAGCTTCATCTATTTGTTGTAGAGTCCCGTCACTGAACTTATGGATTTTGTTGAAGCGCATGATCATCTGCATACCATATCTGTCTCTGAACACCACGGCTCTTGGGGAGTCAAGAATCTTGTAGTCGTGCATGAACTCGAGCCATGTAGCTTCCCAGCGAGGTTGGTAGAGGTTTCAGCAACTAAGTCTGGTAAACTCTAGAGCCAAGTTAGAAGTCTTCAACCCTTTTTCTGATAACCAGTTCCCGATCGCATAATTGACAGCAGTAGATAGAATACTTCTTGTCTTTGGGGTAGGTAGTTTTTAGTGACCTTAAAGATTCAGCAAGTCAAGTCTTCAAAGTCACTCGGGTACAATTCATTAGCAGTCGCTTTCCAGCATATATTAGGTATATTCCTGATTATCTGCTCTTCGAAGGACTATCTTGTTCATGTAATCGTACCCGTAAATTGAAAAGACATCAATGCTGACGACACTGAGGATCCGCATGTGTGTCCGGACAATAGCTCTTCGGTTGGTGTCAGCTGAGTGTCGGTCGATGTAGAATTGTTGTCTCTTGAACCACCAGTGAGAGATACCATATGATGCTGATATGTCATACATGTACTCTTCTTCGGCCCACATCTGATCAGGTACCATCTGTTCTAACCCGGCATCAGGATAAGACGCAGCTTTCATCTTTGTGATTGACAACGCAAGTCTGTCACCCTTGTGGCCAAATCGTAGATACTCCAAATCTTTGTTGAAGAAGAATTCTGTCTGAATCGTGACTTGACCTGGAGGACCACCCAATGGGAGTGGTCTGCTGACATTATATCTGAGTAATCCTTCGTCCACTTGATTGGTCAGAAGCTTGTGGCATTCCTCCATCTGAAATTGTAGATGAATCACGTCGGGATGGAAGGCTTTGACAACTTCATATGCAGGACCTTCCAAGTGTTCCGGGGTGAGCTCTGTTATTCCCTGCTTCTTGCAGAACCAATCAATAAACACCCCAATATCACCGGTCTGTGAGAGCAGTGAGTTCTCTGGTGGAGATTCATAGCTGGAGGCTAGAGCAGATGCCCAGTTGTTTATGGGGACAGGTAGACTGGATGAAGGAATGGACCAAGCAGGTTCAGGTGTCGCAGGTCGTTCTTCTTCGGAAAGAGGTTTAAACCATGCTTGATTCCGAGGAACTTTGGGAATGTGCCTACTGCCGATATCTTCATCATCCGACACCATGTCCTAGGCTTCAAAGTCTGACTCTTCATGCATGAATACGTCTTCAGGAACAGATGAGGCAGCGGGCTTGAGTCTGGATGTAGTCGTTGTCCAGGCTGTATATTCTGTTGAAGCAGCTGTCTTGGATGAGCCTGGAGCAGCTGAGCCTTGAGACTGATCATCATGATGGGTTGTAGGATGCGGTGGTGGTGGGAGAGGATTTTGAGCAGAATCAGAGGCTCCAGTTGTACCAAAAGCCCCTGATGCACCAGACGGTGGTGGAGGAGGTGACCCAGGTGGAGTTTTTGGTGAATCCTGCTTCCCCTTCATCTTTTTAAGCTTCTCAGCCTTGTCTGCATCAAATTGCTCACGTTCATCACGAAGGATAGATGTTTGTAATGCTTCATAGGCCATCTTGTGATCCTCGTGGCCCTTGTCATAATTCTCCTCAAGCATGCGTTGAAGCAGAATCTCCTTCATGTCAGAAGTTGGGAGATCCTTGAAGCGAGCACGAAGAGGGGCTCTCATTGCATACTGAACTGATGCAGTAACGACCTCTTTCACCGATTCTTTGATTTTTCGATCAATCTCTTGCGTCCGCATATACTCCATCATCTGCTCTCTGATCATTCCAGGCAAATCTTGAGTCTCCCACAAATGAATTCTTTCCTCCATAGCTTTGCTCGCCTGACGGGGAATATCAAGATTCTCCAATTGGTACATCCTGTTCCCTTGCTTGTCTAGCCTTTCTTCCAGGGCTTGATTTGCATCCACCAGATCCGCCATATGTTGTTCAAGCTCACCAATACGCTGAATTATGATCGGATCTGAGGAGCCTTGTTGTGGTTGAGGTGGTGGTGGTAGTGGAAGAGATGTGGTGGCTGTTGTTGCTGTTGTTGTTGTTGTAGTTGTTGAAGTTTGAAGTGGTGTTTGAATTGTTGTGGAAGCTGTTTGAGGGTCGGTGATATCCATAACTGGAGTGGTCATTAAAGGGACAGACGAGGTATCCTGATGTATGGGAACCGTAACCATAGATTGAACTTCCGCTTTAGTATTGGTCTTTTCTGGTTCATCTTCCTGTGACTTCTCCACCAGGAACTGAACGTAAAAGTCAGAGTTCCTTTATTCGAAGGTTTTTGTAGAGCCGGACAATGGTTTCAAGTGGAGCTTTGCCAGGTTCCCTAAGTCTCACTTCACCTTCAGTTGGGAGTTTAAGATTCTCATGAACATTTTGGATAACTGTGTATGAATTTCTTCAAACCATTTACTCAGGGTTTGGTTTGACTTAAATTATCGGTACCTCAAGATTTATGTGTTGTTTAAAGGTTTGGGTCCATACATGAACAACAACTTGGTGGAAGTTTGAGAACTGCAGTAACACCAGGATCCTATCCAGCCAGGCCTTACGACTATGTTTACCAGGGTCTGATCCAGCCTGGCCTTCAATATGAGCTTTAGGATTGATGTCACGAGATACCTCATTATTATCAGAATTCCGTCTCGCTACTCATCAGCCCCCAGTTCACAGTACAAGGACGAGGATTCTTCATGCTCGAGGTACATTTGGTGTGGGGGTGCGTCTCTAAAAGATGAACTTTTTAGCAGGGTTCTTTTTTCTTTGGAGTCCTAAAGGGTTCAAGTAAACCCTGAGTCGTTATTCCTCCCCTACCTTTTCTTGCCCTTACCTGGAACCTCAAGAAGGGTTGAATTTTTCCGCAGGTTCCTGAACACTACATAGGAGGTAATGGACCCTCTATGCCACCAGTAACTACTTTAAGCTTTCCACGATTGCACCTTTGCGTATCCCGCCTCTTCATCACCTACAAGATGGTTCCTTATCGAGCAACACCTTCAACTACGAACTCATCTACCAGCTACGAGAGCTAGGTAGATTTCTCATTCTCACACCTTACAGCTTTAGCGCTTTGGCTGTGGTGGTGCTTCAGTGGTGTCCCCACAATCCAGCTTTCTTTTCTTCTCGCTGAAGCTTAGCATGAACAGGTTGTGGGTTTGGATGGTTGAGATTGAGGTTAGATTTTTAGGTCTCTTGGATCTGTAGGTTATGCTACCTGGTGCGGTTTTAGACGATTATGGTTTTGGTTTCCTTGTTGTTTTGGTTGTTGCCCCCTTTGCTGGTTTAGGAGCCGGTGCGTCATCGTTACTGGCTACTTCTCCGGCGAGATACCGCTGATACTTAGTAACCTGTGCCACATATTCGGGATAATAGGGAGCAGATCTAATTTCCTTAGAGATGAGTGTATCCGAAATTGCCATCCCAAATCTTACTCTCTTGGTGTTCTTGAATAAGAACTTCAGATATCCCAAAGTAGACTCCTCAGTAGGCAAGTGGAGTAGGGAACCTGGTCTTTTGAGGAACTTGTGTTTTACTCTGTAGGTGATTGATGATTAGCTTAGTGGAAACGGACACCCGTGAATCACAATGGTTAACTTTCTATTACTACTTTCCCTCCGTATGAAAGAAGCCAGATTTCACTTGTCCTCTGTGAAATGAGTGCGGATACACGAGTAAATCTCCATATCATTCAGCAATAATTGATATTTTCCCTGTTGACTACACCCCACAAAATCTGCAACACTGAAGCTCTTGGTCTTTCAAATGCTGAAGTCTTTCCCGTGAGGTAAAGGTTGATGATAGTGATGAGTGCCCTCCACGGCTGGTACATGTCATTTGTCACGACTCCAGATAAGGTTCTGACTACATTAGGGTAACCCAGTTCGTTGAGAAAGAAGATAATAGTGTTAGCATTTGGTGGAGATGTGAGATTTTTGTTGTCTTGTGAATTTTGAGTTGCATTCTCTTAGAGTAGCTTTAGGAGAGAGGATAGAAGCTTTGTCATGCCATTGAAATTGTATCCTTTGTCTTTGTCAAATCTGATGGTGTCCCAGAACTGCTGGATGTAAATGGATGGAATGGTGGAGGAAGCGGTGAAAGCATTGAAGAAGTTAGTGTTCTTCAAGATGTCCACGGCTATCTTGAAAATGGGATTGGCTTGAGATCTTTCCACATCCAAGAAGCAGTTGCTTTTTCCCACTGGGACCCATTTATTACGGGGCAAGATTTGCTCATCTGAACGAGTAGGTGGAGAATCAGCATCAGCTGGAACCTCAGGAGCATTGATATTTGCATCAGCCATATCAACTGCACACATACATCAACAAAGACATACATACAGATAGGAGAAGTTAGATAAGAGCACATGCTCGAGGGTTAGACAGTCAAAGACATAGTCCAGGTTCATGGGACACTATGAACTTATTGAAGTGATAGTCAACTGAGATGTACAACACTTAAGTTAACGGACGTCAACTCATGAAAGTGGAAGCTAAACTCAGTGACCAATACTCAATGACATGACAAGTAGCAGCTTGAAAGGCACATCACATAAAACGCAGAGCATGCATAACCAAAACGCAAAGACCATTTTTATTAAACTAATCAAAACGCAATAGGCAAGACGCAGTTTACACAAAACGCAACACCCAAAACGCAAATAATATTTTAATAAAATTAGACAAAACGCAGAGGCAAGTCGCAAGTCAGACAAAACGCAATTACACAAAACGCATGAATATTTTATTTAAGTTTAATCAAAACGCAATATTTTTGAAAAAATTTGAAAAGGAGGGTCCTACATTAGTACAAATGAGGGTCTTCAATCACAAAACGCAATTAATTGCGTTTTGTCCTGCGATAAACAATTTTGTATAGACAAAACGCAAGGGCATATTAAAACTCAAAACGCAAGAACATATATTAGGCTAAACGCAGAGACATGTATCAGGCAAAACGCAAAGGTATAGATCAGGCAAAACGCAACAAAGGGATACCATACAAAACGCAATCAAGATCTTTATTCCAAAACTCAATCAAGAATATCTAGCCAAAACGCAACTTAGAACACTAAAGGCAAAACGCAACTTAGAACACTAAAGGCAAAACGCAACTAAGAACATTAAACCAAAACGCAACTAAGAACTTCTAAATGCTCAGATTCTATCCTTTAAGTTATAGCATCCTAGGTAAAACTAAATGATGGTATACTTTCACAAACACTCACATAGCATCTTAACTACAATAAACAGCCATTAACACACAACATACTCCCACGATTTTGACAAAAAAAGTCAAATAAGGTGCGAAAATCACAAGGACCATAATCTAGCAGGTGGGGAAGCAATTAATACATCAACGAAGCATCAAACATGAATTATATCACTAACCCAGCAGTCAAAATCCAATTAGAAACACTGACCGAGACAAGGATGATAATTTCGCACGAGTACCCTAGAACAATCATGATTTAGAGAGATTCAGGCAATGATTTTATAGATAAGGCATAAATGGATGCTAGCGAGCAATAATTAATCATTACCTAAGCAAGGAATCACACAAATGATCACGAAATGGGCAAATCGCAAGTAAGCTTGAGTTTTGAGTATGAGAGAGAAAAAGGAAGAGTTTGACTGAATTTTTTGAAGGTTTGACCACAACAAAACGCAATGACTTATTTATACCTAAGTCTAACTTTTGGCCATTGACAATTTCAGTCCCTCTCTTTCTACCTACTTTTCAATTACATACAAATGTGTTACTAAGGGGAAAATTAATATGCAAAATTGGCACAAAAGGTCCTTCACATTATATGAGACTAAGAGACAAGTAGCAAATATCACATAAGACCCTATAACTGCATATAATTAACACTTTTAGCCTTTTGAGTTAAAACAAGTTCAACTCCCCCTAAAATAGAAACCCCGTTAGATACACTATCTTGCTTAATTATTTATATGAATTAACAAAATGCCCGTTAGATGTCATAAATTTAAAAAAACTACTCTCCTCCTCAATCAATGACCTGTTTTCTATTTAAAGAGCTGATATCAGATTGATTGAGTGTCAAATTTTGAAAACTTCAGGTCTGATTGATTTTCAAATACAACTTTTCCAACTTTTGAAACACAAATAATTTTCTGAAGAATCATAGACGAAAAAACATTTGGATAAAAATAAGACTTCTCTTCTTGATCAAGAAATAATGCATTGAAGCGTACATTAGATCGAGGTTGCATGAATGTAAAGTAATCCATGCCCGAGAGAACTTAATCACCCGTTGTTAGGAACAGCCGTCTTATAACACCCCCAAAATGGGTCGTAGCGGAAATATGGGTTGGCGAGTGTTACTTCATAGATCAATAGCACAAGATATGAGAACGACCTCTATATGAGTCGTTAAAATTGATACATTGGCTTAAATAGACTTGTTTGTTACAATAGCCGAAGCTTAAATAGTTCATCCATGAAAAGTAAAGATTTTAAGACATAACAAATATTCCCAAAATGTAATGCATCCAAATCTTTATAGTAATGACTCCAAAATGGTGACCACCAATGTATCCTTGTTTCTCGTACCTTATTGAGCTGAGAAAAACTTGCTTTAAAAACGTCAACATAATGTTTGTGAATTCACAAGTTAGCAAATGAATACAAACAGGACCACAAGAATTTTCCAAAGTAAGACATGTAACACATACAATAACTTAAAAGTACTTACGAGTGCCTAGGTTCTACACCGAAGCTCGACATATATGTATGCAATTTAATCACCAAATTGCCCATAGTAGATGATAACCCGCAACATCCAAATTGTTCCGACATGTATACGTTCGTTGTTTCAGTACCTCCGAAACTGATGAGCGCTACTCACCCGAACGGGGATGTCAATCCCAAATAGATCTATTCATAACATTCGCGCTCGCTAACTAGCAATTGACAGTTCATGATAGTGGGCAATAGTGGGTTTCGCTACTTAGGCCAACTCGTAATATGTTTAAAAGAGTACTTGTGTCCAAATGTAAAATGATGCATGTTTCTCACCCCAAAGTTGTAAAACAATGTAATTGTATAAAAGCGGGGCTATGAACTCACCGTAAGTGAATGATTGATTATCTAAATCAAGTAAGTGAATCGTCTCGGCAATTCGAATGCAACCTAATTAATTAATATCGATGATATAATGTATTTCATAAAATTAAAAACATCACATGTTGTATAGTTACACCACCACCTAATAGTTTTATTAATTCTTTAAAAGTTAAAACAATAATTAACTCGTACTTTATTAAATTAAAGTATATATACTTGTACTCGAAATGAAAATATTATTTTTATTTACTAAGGTATCATTTGTAAAATGTATGATTTAATAATGATATTTCATTATTAATTTAATTGTTTCATAAAAGATTGTAATCAAATAAAAGGTAATAAGCGGCCGCTTTTTAAAACTTCATAATCTTTATCGTTTCGACTCTCGAATTATACTTTCTTGATGTCCACAGGGTCTCCGTATTAAAAATAATTTATCATAACATCATTTTATAAGATGTAACCCACTGATGAAAGTAAACTTTTACTGTTCAATCACAGTTTATAAACTATTTTTATAAAACTAATCTATGTAACTTGTTTAATCATAATTCGTTCGTTCTATTCCGTTCTCGGATCCTTAAGCCTTGGATTAGTTATAAGAAAATTTAATCAAATATTAAATTTATAAAATTTAAATCCCTGATGAACAGTAGTATTTACTTTTCACAATAGTTTATAAAAATTGTTTTTTTATAGAATTAATTATATATAACTTGTAAATTGCGTAACTTGCTCGTTAATAATTCCGTTTTTCGAGTTCTTTAAGTCCCGAAGTTTGTATAAGGAAATTTATCAAAATATTATAATTCCGTTTTTCCCGAGTTCTTTATGTCCGTAAACTTTACTGTTTCATCACAGTTAAATAAAATTATTTTATATAAAGTTAAATATTATAAATAACTTGTAACATCCCATACTGTTCGTATAATTCCCCGTTTTTCGAGTACCTTACATGCTCATGAACCTTGTAAAAGAGCACTAATTTTATAAAATATAAAACAAAAAGGTTATGGTTCGAAATCCAATAATAGCTATAAACCTAAATTTAGGAGTTTTCTACTTATACAAGTTAGTTTACAATCATTTTATTTAAGAACCTTGCACCATTATTTTTACCAAGTGTTGTACCGTATATCTTACATGAATTTAGTCCTTTAAATGTTCATGTCATTTGTCCATATGAAAATCCTCAAAAAAACACTTTATATAACTTTAAAATGAATCTAGGTGGTGATTAACTTATACAACAAGCATGTACACAATAGAAAATGAATGAATGAATATTAAATACTTTAAATGGACCTTATAGAAGTCAAGTAGAATGATTAACACAAGATATAAACCCCAATCAAGCCTTCAAAATCAAAACCCTAATCAAGAAAACCCTAAATATGTTTTCTTGATAATTCCTTGTTAAACCCGAATCCAAGCTTCCCAACACCTTGAGTAGTCTTAGGTAACCTTAGAATGAACACTTGAATGCTTGGATTGCCTTGAATGAAAAATTAAAATGAAACCCTAGTTGTTGATTGTGTGCCGTGGGTTTTGAGTCCAAGAGAGAGAGATTTTTGCTTTGATTTTTCTTGTATGAAAGTGTAAGAGGATTATGGACCTAAGACTTGCTATTTAAAGAAAGTGGTGTGAAGAAAACAACCTAAGTGAAACCATGGGAGTGTATGTGGTATAGGTACAAGTTGTAAGAAAGCCTCTCCTCCTCCCTAGGCAAGGATTCGGCAAAAGGGTGCTCAAGGTACAAGGATTGGACAATTTCTAGTATCTTGGGTCCAAGTACAACTTTGTGTAAGAAATCACATGTATAGGAAATGAATTTATGAAAGTGTTGTAATTATTTCTTGTATAAAAGCTTAGGTCCGGTTTGTGAGGTTTATAAGTGAGCAAAATAAATAAATTTTGAGTATTGGGTATAAATGTGGGTATTTGTTTGAGTGTAGATGGGTAAAGGTGTTTCCGGGTATGTCCGAATGTAATTTATTGCGAAACGTAAGCGTTTTACGTAACCAACAAAAATAAATTATGAAAAGTTATAAATTATACTCCTAATAATCATATAACACTTGCTTGATGTAAACTTTAATTTGTTTGATGTCCGTTTACGTTGAACGTTGATTTTTAGTTTACGCGATTTAACTATAAGATAATAATTAAAAGCGAACGCGTAAAACTCTAAAAATAAATAATGGAATAATTAAAGTCGTAAATAACCTAAAAATGAGAAATGTTACAGTCTCCACCCGTTAGAAGAGCCTTGTCCCCAAGGCTCAAGTCGCGACACTTGACGAAGGTGCGGGTTTAGCAAAAAGGTGCGGATACTTCTTCTGAAATTGGTCTTCACGTTCCCAGGTGAACTCAGGACCTCTCTTGGAGTTCCATCGAACTTTGTTGATGGGAATATGACTTTGCTTTAACCTCTTGACTTCCCGATCCATAATTTCCACTGGTTCTTTAACAAAGCGGAGTTTATCATCAATGTGTATTTCATCTAACAGAACTGCCAATGGCTCGTCGGATAAACACTTCTTTAGATTGGATACGTGAAACATGCTATGAACCCTGCTTAACTGTTGAGGTAGTTCGAGTCTGTAAGCAACGGTTCCCATTTTGGCTAACACCTTGAAAGGTCCAATATACCTCGGGTTCAACTTCCCCCGTTTGCCAAAACGTACGACCCCTTTCCAAGGTGAAACCTTTAGCATTACTCGATCACCAACTTGAAATTTTAAAGGCTTACACCTCACATCGGCGTAACTCTTCTGGCGATCTCGAGTGGCTTGAATTCTTTGCTTTATTTGGACAATCTTCTCGGTTGTCTCGTGAACTATTTATGGACCGACGAGTTGAAGTTCTCCAACCTTGGCCTAACAAACAGGTGAACGATACTTTCGACTGTAAAGTGGTTCAAATTGTGTACCTTTGATGTTGGCGTGATAACTATTGTTGTAAGAAAACTCAACTAGTGGCAAATGTTTAACCCAACCATTTCCAATGTCGATCACATAAGCACGTAGCATATCCTCGAGATTTTGGATAGTCCTCTCGCTTTGTCTGTTCGTTTGTGAATGGTATACAGTACTTATATCCAAGCTAGTGCCCAAAGCCTTTTGAAGTGATCTCTAGAGATTTGATGCGAATATAGGGTCACGATCACAAATGATTGAGACATGTATCCCATGTCTCGTGACTATCTCCTTTAGGTACATTCTTGCCAATTTCTCCATGGAATATGTTTCTCTCATCGGCAAAATGATTGCAGA
>BQNB010064602.1:0-27604 GCA_026074375.1 Tanacetum coccineum | reverse complement strand
TTGTACTTTTAGGGACACTTGGCAATTTATGCATAAGTTGCACCGTCGCCCTGGTTGCACGGGTTATTTTTGGAACAAAAAGTCTATTGGATGGAGAATGACATTTCACATATGGTTTTGGACTCTTTTAAAAATTAGCTCTAAATAAAAAAGCAAAGTGAAATGGACTTGATGAACACCCATCAAATCATCATATCAAAATGAAAACCAAAATTCAAATAACTAACTATTTTACAACTAAATCCCAAATTAAACACTTGTTCCAACTTATACAAGCAAATCCACTTACGCACGCACCAACCCCTTTAACAAACTATCATAATCAAAATCCTAACTTATAGAAATCTTTTCCAAACGGGGGAAACAAAAAAAATCGTGTATTTGTTTTGGTTTGGAGGAATGAAGGTTGCACACAAGACATCACCGGAAAGCGTGACCTGAAAAATCAAGGAAAATGACCAAAATTGACGTGGCATCTCCAGTTGGCGGATGACATGGATTTTACAGGTTAAAAACGGGTGTTTGTCGATATCAATAGAAAACCAATAATGTTTGCTGGGTATTGTGGTTTTTTATTGAGTTCGAATATTTGAAAATGTTATTGCTATTAGATGAATTTAACCCTAACTTGTATATACAAGACTAAGGGTGCGTTTGTTATGGTCTTTTTGGAATCAAGTAATGGCTCTATTCCTATAACTAATCGTTTGGTTTCATTCTTTTATCAAAAAGTGAGCCAAAGTCAATGAATAGTAAATTCAAGCTAATAATATTGAGACCCACTCCATTAAATTCTTTCACAATTTAAATTTCCACTAACTATTTAATAATAAAAAAATACTAACATATTTATATTTTTTTTCACTATTTTAATTAAAATAATAATTTTAATAAAATATTATTATTATCTTTGATTTCATTATCTTCATACCTAAACCAAATTCGAATCCAATTTTAAACAGTCTTACAAACCAAACGCCCCCTAAATAAGCATCACAATGTGTTTTGAACTGAAAGGGGGTTTCAACTCAAAAATAATCTTTCATGGTTTGATTTCAGATATGTGTTTGGATTTTGTTTTGACAAGAAATTATATAACTTATATAAAATATGAAAACGTGCACTGTTGATTAAAAAATTCAAGTTGATTAAAAAATTCAAGTAACCCCATCATTGATGTGAAGAAATAATAAAAAAATAAAAGAATTTTTAAAATGGAACTTTAACTTATTTATGACTTTTTATATATAACAAACTTTATTTATCAAATATGGAGCGCGTATTTATCGATTCATTCGGGAAAAAAATATCACTGAAAAAATTGTCGAACTGCGAACAAAATGAGCCCAATATTGCAATCCTTTTGACATGCACACGTTTTTATAAAAAATGTTGAAGTTTAATACATATTTTAAAATATTTACGGAAATAATCTTTGAGGTTATCGGTTCGTTGTAAGGTGAGTCCCAACGACTGAGGCCGTTGAAAAAAATAGTCCCCCGCGCTCGGCGGCAGCGCGCGGATGACGAACCTCGTTAGATAAAGAAGATGAAGTAGGGTGAATTGACTAAATTGCCCTCACTTGTTAGATTATTACATGATTGATTCATGCCACATCAACCTTTACCCGTAATGATGCTTAAACAAGTTTGATGTTTTTTAAGACCATTAACCCAATAATATAAGAAGTTTATCATATTATTAAATATTGCAAACTTCAATAAAAGCTTTGAATATAAGGATAAAAGTGTCATTCGGCAAAAAACTAAAAAAGTAAAATTTGTAATAATTATGTATTTTTTAAAATGAGGGTTTCTTATCAAGGACAATTATATTGGGACGGAGGGAGTATTCTTTAACTATGATGCTATTTGTTTTTCTAATATCAACTAACCATCCCAAAATATATATGACATATGTGTTAAGTGCGAGCTTATCACACAATATGTGGTATCATTAAGACACAAATATTTGGTATGTTGGGCTATTTGTTTTAACCAAGGCTGTCATAATTCCGACCTTGATCGTAGTAGGATCTCAATTCAAGCATAAATTGATAGATTGGATAGAATCGCATGCAGGGCGGTAAAATCGTTAATGATTTGATCCTACTACAAACCCATGTTTTTTATTGTTTTTTGCCTAACTTAGACTCATTTTTGTTCTATCGGTCACATTAATCTAACGATTAAAACTTGAAATTAATATATGCATTGCATTATTGCTATTAGAATGGGGTTTGAAATAGCTTCACGAGATAGTCGCATAAAATTGCGTTTGATAATATATATTCTCTAAAAATGTATAACTTCTAATAAAATGAGCATTTTAAAGCATTTTCCTATAATGATTCGATCATGCGATCCTGATCTTGCAACGATAAAAATGATCCTTCGTAAGACTTCAAAACTTATTTGATAGGCTTATTATACGAATATATTGATAAATTGGTAAGGTTGTCTTTTTGGGTTTATGAGTTAATTCATTTGAGCTTATAGACTTTTATAAGCTCGTGAGCTTAAGTTGTTAAGTCCATGCCCATCAAAAATAAGTTTACGAGCTTATTGATTTTTTAATAACCTTAAACAAACACCTCTTATGAAACCGTAAATCATGTAGAAATGAAGAAAGTAGATGAATGAATGAATGTCAAACATAGTATGGTTTGGAAGATGAATATATTTAGTTGCTCAAGTTCTAGGTGGACATCACTCGAGTTGGTGTCAACTCGTGAATTGTTTTTATTCGATCACATACCAATTACAGATGTTGACAAGCAGTGCAATGTTTGGGTTGAACAAAGGCACATAAATGGACCAAAATGTGCATAACATTTTATTATCTCTCTTTTATGGAACTAAAACCAGATTACCAAAGGGTAACACTAATACATGGAATCAAAATCTGCATTAATGTTCTAGTGAAGTATTCACTTGAACAAACAAGTACAACATGAACCAATAACATTAGCATTTTACATCACTAAATGTGTAACACAGACCCAAAATCAACGATCTTAATTGGCAATAAAAGAATGGGCTAAGAAACAGATACTAACATATCATGCCTTGAGAAATTTGGGCGATTATGCCATCATAGAAACTTCCAACATTAAATCATTTCCAAGGAATTTAAGAACAGATATTGGTACAGAAAACAAGATTCTTTTTACGTCACTACTCAAGTCTACATGTAAAACTAGCCAATGGAGATCGATTTACGACTATGAGGTCCAGATATAGACCTGACCTCCACCCTGACCTCCACCTGTAGCCCCCCCTGCAAGCATCCCAGGTATGAAGGGATGGGCATCAAAACGACATGAGATTGCAGATATGTGAGGACTCTCAAGAGTAGTAACAATTGTCTTCGTGTATGCGGAAATAACATCAACTCCTTTCTTCTTGTTCCCCACAAAGATATATGAATCATCCCACCCCCATATACCCCTGTTTTTTAAAAAAGTAAAAAGGACCATATAATTAGAAAACAGACAAAACAAACATATTTAATTTCCAACAAATAACGAATGATACCCAAAATTTAGGAGGGTATAATTGGCCCAATTATATATCTTAAACGGGTTAAGTGGGTCAATGTCATATAGTTAGCTATAAGGGAGTGGCGTTGAATGGGTTGAATGGGTCGAATGTACCCAAAGTACTATACTCCGTAGTTATTTACTCATATTTTGCCGGGTGAATTATTTTTAAAAATTTGAAAAAGAAAAAAAATGTTCACGGGTCAACCCAATCTAGCATGTACTTATATCTATCCTTCTGACCCGTTACCCAACCCTCATGACTCGACCAATTTTCCAGTTGCCACTGCTACCAGAGACTGATAAAATCAGTATATGTATATGGTTGAACCACCAGCTTAATCTCTTATTATAAACTTCATAACAAGATCATAGGAAAAAAGGTTTAGACTTTTAGCAAATGTCCAAAGGGTCAGAACTTTTCAAGTTGGAAACCCCTAGTCAGCACCTTATACAGGTCTTGTTTCAGGCATTGTACAACATTTGGTGACGAGAATATAGAGAAGCTTACTTGAACGAAGGAATATAGCTGGCTGTCTGATTGTTATGGTTTATCATGAACTCCTCGTCATAATTCTTTCCACTTAGCACTCCAATTTTACCATCGGTACTATATGAAAGCATTACAAGATTGAATATGTTCAGCTTAATCATCGGGACCATAATATGTAGGATAGAGGACCATCATGTTAAACCTGTATCAACTTAGTTTAGCAAACATTTGGAAAAACAAACAAAAAGTGTTTTCCTGCTTCTTTACCTTGTTGTAGCAAGAAAGGTTCCTGAAGGTGAAAAGTAAGCAGAATGCACCGGTCTCTTACGAACAATCAACTTAACAAATTCAGGCTTACTCTTACTAAGTTTTCTCAAATCCCAAATACATGCAGTTTTATCTGAAGAGCTTGTAGCCATTATATTTGTATTTTCTGGATTAAAGTCTATCGTGTTAACTACAGACTCATGTATGTCCCATGACAATATTGACTTTCTGGACCGCTGGTCCCATCGGCGAACTACTCCTTCACCCACACCAAAATATAAGGTGTTCGCATCACCAGGTTGTTGAAACATAGAAGTAATTGGATTGTCGGTTAGATATGATAGAGCAAATATCTCCTTTTCAATATCTAACGAACGAATCTGACCACCATGGCAGCTTGTGGTTATCTGCATCAAGTCACGAACATCTCAGCATCAAAAACAATATATATGAAGTTTAGAAGATTATGCATCTACTGCAATTTATGGTGATCTTTATAGATTCTTGGACCTGTTTCACCCGTGTAAAAAAATGGGCAGGCAGAAAGCCATCTCATATTGATTCATAATAGTTTAATAAATGAAATGGGACATATGATAAGCTACCATAGATCGACACAAAAGAACAAGTATGAAATCTTATTCAGTCCCAGCGTGAGATTGATGAGCTTAATGAATTTGTCAGCTTGTTGTCTAATTCTAACTTCTCAAACTCCCATGACACTTACATGGGTTCTCCGTTAACCTTATTAGAAAACATATCATACACCAACCACATAACCTTCCCTCTCAACTATTCAAATGGAACAACCTTCTGCCTAATAAGGTAAACATCAATACTTGGAGAATTCTAAATCAAAGAATGCCTACAAGAATAAACTTGGATCAAAGGGGAATCGACTTAAATTCGGTGAGATGCCCAATTTGTGATGAAGATGTTGAAACTGAAGAACACATCTTCGTTCATTGTAATCTTGCTAGGAAGACTTGGAAAGATGTCTTGGTTTGGTGGAAAGTTTACAACGTAAACATCCTAAGCCTTCTTGAAGCAATCAACCTTGTGGACAAAGTTAGCCTCCCTCCTCTTTCTACCCTCTTTGATGTGGTAGTCCAAACGACACTTTGGTTTCTTTGGCGATATGGAAATGAGTTTGCTTTTGCTCCTAAAAAACCGAATCTAGATCTCCTCTTTTAATTGGATTGCTAATAGGCATAAGAATATTTCCATCAAATGGATTGAGTGGTTTGATAATCCTTGTAACACTCTTCCAATCCCTATGTAATTGTTTTTCTTTGCTCCTAGCCGCTTGCTAGGTTGATAATTCAAATTTGCCGTTAAAAAAAAGTAGTTTTCGACATTTAAAGCATTAAAACTTAAAAGTAGTAGATATGCATAAACACGGAAATTAATTACCTTGTTCATCGAAAATGGTTGAATCAAAATTGCTGAAACAAGCCCAGGATTAGTATGATACTTGTAAATTCCATCACCATCCTCGTTTTCAGAATCCACATTCCAAAACCCAATAGTACCCACTTTATTCCCAACAACAACCATCCTCATATCTGTTGATGGAAAGAATTTAATACTCCATATCATTCCTGATAGAACATTAGCAACATTTTTTGGCGCCAACTTCATAGAATCCAAATCAATCGAAGCCTTGACTCTACCATGAACATCACCGTTTTTCAATTGGGATATGAGTATTTGATCTGATTTAGAACAAGTATTTGCAACTTTCATACTAACAGGTCTCAGTTCTTGTAATAGTGATTTGAAAGTTTTTGGTCTTCTCGGTGGTTTAGAATCTTTAGATTTCCGGAACTTATCTTTTAGCCCTGTAGAATCTGGCACTTTTCCTTGGGTTCTGAGAGATCTACGAGTTACAATTGGGGTTTTGGGCTTCACTTTGCGTTGAGTATTAGTCACTACTTTTATAACACAAGTAGATTCAGCAGGGGGGGCTTCATTTTGCGCAACATTATTTGGTATTACTTAGTCGATGTGTAGAGACGAGACCTGGGAGCTTAGGAGAAGGCTCGTAGGTATGGATCAGCACTTTGATTTGATGTTGAAAGAACCGAGCATTTCATCGTTGCGTTTAATGTTTTCAAGGCGGTCTGTCGCTCGTACTCTGTGGAATTTTAGCCTCCATTTTGTAGAACAAAGAAAGTAGGAAAGATGAGGGCTATCTGCACGATTGCTGGAAAAGACCAGCGGGGAAAGAAAAAAAGGGATACATTTTTCCTTTAAGAAAGAAACTATTTTTGATGAAGGGTACTGATACAAAGTAACATAGTCTCCATGCAATAACAAAACTTATAAAACGATCAAATGTATTTTATGTCAACAAACAAACAACAACAACCACAACAACGATACTAATCCCGCTCTGAGCAGGGTTATGGGAGGAGGTTGAGGATTGTAGACAGCATCCCTACCCCTACCTTTACGGGGAAGGACGACTGTTCTCGAGTAGACCTTGGCTAAGAGACAAGAGAAGAGGAAACGAGGGAGCCTCTGGATCTTTAGAGATTTAATTTATTTCATTTATTTATTTATTTTTATATGCCACACACACACAGCGCCGACAACCAACAGACGACACCGACACAGGAGACACACAATAACACCCGACACACGCATTTACAACACTACACACATATACACCCCCCCCCCCCCCTCCCCCTCCCCCTCATACACTACTACATACCTACATATATTATAATAATGATATTATTGGTATCGAAAGATTTATAAATACCAGTAAAGGCACAAATCAAGCAATACAAATCAAGCAAAGGCACAGCACGGGAAGCACAAAACAGGCATGCGGACACTGTAGCAGATAAAGCAAGAACGAGGAGGAAAACACTACACACAATCAACAAAACGAGAAGGCAAACACAGATAAGAAGAGCAAAAAGCACATATAGGCCCAAAGAAAAATAATAATCTCTAAAGCGGGGCAAACTAGCTAAAAAGGCCTAGAGGCCAGGCAAACACGAAAAGCACACCAGCACCTAAACAAGCAAAAGACCAGGGAAGAAAGGAACACACAAGGCCAAAGGAGGCAGGATAACCAAAGGGAAAATCACAACGCAAAGCAAAAAAATGGCACAAGCAGGAAAAGGCACGCACACAGAAACAGGCAAAGCAACAACGAGCAGGCAAAACACGAAAAACACACATTCAACAAAAATAAGACGGCGATCAAGATCAAAAGAGCACAAAGCACAATAAAGGCAAAAAAAAAAGTAAAGTAAACTAAGAGGAAAGCAGCAAACTACCGCCCTAATCTACCTTTTCCTATCCAGAGGTCATGTTCCTCGGACAAGAGGAGTCCTTCATGTCCAGCTTAATCTATCTTCCATCATAAGTTTTGATTGGTCTACACTTCTCCTCGAGCCTTCAACTAGCATAGCTTCCACTCTCCTAACTGGGGCCATTTGTGGTCCTCTCTTGACGGGCCCAAAAACCACTCAGCTGCCTTCCCTCATCTTGGTCGCTTATAGAATCGAACCCAATTCTCTCTGAACACTCCGTTGTTTTGGGTATCATGTCTACATGGTTTTACCGGAAGGAGTCCACCTCACCATTCTCAATTCGCCATTTCCACCTATTCCTTGCGCTTCGTGAGTCGGGCCAGCATCTGAGCATTACAGCATAGCTGGGTTAATGGCGACCTATAAAATTTACCTTTTAGCTTTTAAGGGAATTCTCCTTCACTAGGGACTTCCGATGTCGCCTTCCAATTTTACCCAACCGTTCTGGATTACGGTGGGGTTAACCATCTTCGTTTATCCTTCTGATCGCATGCATCACCGAACCCAAATATCTAAAAAGACTCTTTGGTTGAAGGATTCGGTTCCGTAACGAAGATCCATTTTGGTGGACGTCTCATACGTACCGGAAATCACATAAGGTATTCTGTTCTTTCGATCTACTTACCGTAAGGGCCCCCCATTGTCTGTTAGTGGCCTTCCTCTACTCTCAAGTCCTGTTGTTTAACTCTTCCGCGGACTCTCAGCGATCACAACACAATATCGCTCTACAAATATCATGCCCAAGGGTGTTCTCTTGATATACCCCGTTTGCTATCTGTCTCGAGAATTAATGTGAAAAGGTATGGACTAATGGCAGAACCTTGATGAAGGCCTACTTCCACTGGGAAAAAGTCTGTGTTCCCACTGTGGTCCGTACTCGGGTCTTCGCCCCCTCATACATATCCTGTATGACTTTTAAGTATCTCCTTGGTGTTCCCTAATCTATTAGGATTTTCCACACCAACTCAAGTGGGACACTGTCATAAGCCTTTTCCAGGTCAAGAAACACCATATGTAGGTCTCTCTGTCTTTCTCTATACTTCTCCATAAGGCTTCTAAGCAGGTGAATTGCCTCGGTCGTGGACCTTCCCGGCATAAAACCAAATTGGTTCTCTGACACCCTTGTCTCCCTTCTTACCCTTCTCTCGATAACTCTCTCCCAAAGCTTCATGGTGTGGCTAGAAGGCTTGGATATACCCTTATAGGTTAAGCTACAGTTTGCGCGGGCTCGCCCCTTGTTCTTGTAAATGGGGATAACTTCACTAAGTCTCCATTCATCAGGCATCTTTGCACTTGGGAAGATCTTGTTGAAAAGGCGAGTCAGCCACTTCACCCCCTCATCTTCTAGGCACTTCTATGCTTCAATAGGAATCTGGTCCGGGCCTATGGCTTTGTTTCTCCCCATCTTCTCTAATGCAGCCCTCACTTCTCCCTAGTTGATCCTCGAGTAGTAGGAGTCGTAGTCGAAATACGTGTGTGGGCTAGTGCTCCCTACTTCCCCGCCCCCCTCTGGTAAATGTTCGTCGGAAGGGGTCTCATTGAAAATAGAGGATAAATACTCTCCCCATCTTTTCTTAATATCGTCTTCCCTCACAATGGTACGGCCTCCATCTTTGATGAATCTCACGTTTCCTATATCCCTTCTTCTTCTCTCTCGGGCTTTAGCAATCTTATATATATCATTTGCACCCTCTCTGGAGTCTAATCTCGGGCTACTGCTATTTTCACTTCCCTTTTAGCAACTTTATACCTCTCCTTTGCCATGTCAATGACCTCTTGGTTGCCCTCCTGGCACAAAAGGAGTTCTTTGAACCTAGATAGTTTTGCCGCTACTTTGGTTTGCACCTCCTCACAAAACCACCAAGACTCTATATGCGCTGAATGAGTTCTAGTAGACTCCCTAGTCACACCTAAAGAGTCCTTTGCCGCATCTTTAATAGCACAAGCAAGGGTGTTCCACATCTGATCCACGTTACTGGCATGCATGTCCTCCTTAAAAGCTATAAGTTTCTCGGTAACCGTAGCTCTAAAAGCCTCTACAACCTCCCCCTTTAAGTTTTTCCATAAAATCCTCCTCCCTGTCAGCTCCTTCCTGAGCCGTTGCATCTTGAAAAGTACATCCACGATTACCAATCTGTGTTGCGATGCGCATGCCTCACTCGGGTAGGCCCTGCAGTCCTTACATGCTTTAAGGTCGCTTCTGCGAACAAGCAAATAGTCGATTTGAGATTTGTGTCCACTCTCGAAGGTAATTAAGTGTGCATCACTCTTCTTGAAAAAACTGAGGTTCGCAACTATGAGATTCGTGTGCGTAGCAAAACTCTAACACGGGGCCGCCATTTTCATTCTGTCACCCAAAACAAAAATCCGTTTGAACACCCGTAATCCCTCTGCAGGCAGAAACTCTATACTGTGAAAATGTAAATTAAGTGTTTTAAATAGTTGTCTATCTTCTTAAAACTTTATTGAAGCTTTCATATGTTGGTTTTATATGAAATTCAAGTATAAACTTGACCATTCAAATTCAAGTGACGCTTTGACTTTTTGGAATTCAAATTGCGTGAATCCTCACTTCAGGTTAATTTTGTTACTTTCCTCCAAACAGTCCATATCAGGATACTGCACTCACTTTTGATAAGTACTACTCCTTGCTCAAGTCTGTCGTTTAGAGTTATGCAATCATTAAGTATCTTAAAGTCCTGCTTATTACCATCTTCGAAGGTTTCACTTTATATATGTTAGTGAAACTAACGAACCAACATTATTAGTCTAAATGTCTAATGCTGCCTGTTTTGTGTGTGAGTTGTGAAAACCCAAAAAAATAAATCGAGGAAAACCGTTGTGGTTTAGGTGAAACCTGCTTATTTGAAAGGGCTTAAGCTTTTTTACAAAATAGTGCTTATATAGGTCTATGTACTGCAAAGCTTGCTTCTTCAAATACTGGTTGGATTTAGCGCTTATGTGGTTTCAAAAACACACTTTATAGTTTACTGGTACATGAACAAAAGTACAACACTCTAAAAAGACATTACATGAGGCAAAAGACATTGTCGGGTAACAGTAATTCTTATTTTCTTCTTTAAAACAAACCTAACCCTGATCATGTTATCAGATAGTACTTTCCCTAATTCTGTCTCAAACTGAGCAAGCATACAAAATATTTAAACCTTCGTACAGGTTCGTTTGGTGTTTTCTGGAAATGTAGCTGGACACATTTCATTTATAACTTTTTGAAATATCAGAAGTCAGGTTAATTTGTGGTGGTCTCAAGTGGAAAGCAAATATGAAAAAGGCTATGCGAACGGGATGCGCCACGACGAGAGGAATATTAATGAAGAATTTGAGGGTAAATGTGTAAATAACACAAATAAGCTGAAAAGGCCGATGTGAAAAGGCTTATAATATCGAGCTTATTTAGCTTAAGCTACCTAGTTATATCCAAACTCGTTTGTGTACGCGGATAATGCGTCTTCCAAAAGCGAATCCCAGGACACCCTCTTATACTCACCGTTTACTAGTTGATTCAAAGTTCAAGAGGCCAGGGCTTGGTTAAGCTCACTTATATAATCGTTATCGTCAAAGTATCATAGGTTGCGACATAATAATACGTTTTGTGTGCAACCTAGGTTAGCAGCCCCTACGCGGTATATGGCAGGGTCATTAGCGGATCGGTACGCGTAACATTCAGGAATAAGATAAATCACCTTCTATAGTTAGTAATACTCAAATTTTCATCTTTCACATGGTTCTTACATAATGTACAACCCATACAACAACATTAAGTAGAATTTGAAAATTAAAAAAACAGAATTGATACATAATTAATTCTACTATTTAAAATCACACCAATCTATTATTCTAAAAGGATTCAAGCACCCTAAAATTTTAAGGGGGAGCTGTATCTTACAATGCTTCCAACTCAGTATTCGACTCCATTTACCTCATTACGTAGTAACATATATAAAGTTTATTAGTCGATTTGAAACCTCAATTTAATTCGCAGAGGTTGCAGCGGTTTCGGCGGGGGTTTTAAGCCAAACCAAAAAAAAATGTCCCAAAGATTTAATGTTGATCTTAAGTTGATATGTTTTCTTAATGATTTGGCTTTCTTTCGTTCCCAAATAAATTCATACTGTAAGGCCAATATAATCAGCAAATTCAATTTGAGGTAATTTTTATTTGTAGTTTTGATGATGTATTACAGAATACTTTTGTATCCATATACATATTTTGATTATTAATTATTGATAAAATGTTGCAGCTGCCTCAATTTGAGGCCAAGTTCATCAACAATAGCTAGGATAAGTGGATACTATTTATTTAATTTTTGATTGTTCTTTTTTTGGTTTTTGTGTTTTAGGGTCTTGGTTAAGATTTGAGGATTAAACTACTGGGTTATGTAAGTTTTTTGGGTTAGGGATTTTTAAATGATTGTTTTTCAGTCGATTGTTGTTCATGACAGTTTGGTGTGAACATTTGTCAAGATGCGTTTAGTTTTTGTGGATAATGTTGTAAATTTGTTTTCGAATTTGCATATTTCAAGGTATAAAAGGAGTGCTTTAGGAAACCACAACATTTAAGAACACCACCATCTAAAGCCGTATACGCAATGCAGAAAGTTGAGGTATTCTTTTTTTTCCCGCGACTTACCGTTAGATGTTTTCATATTAGGTCCGTTATGTTGGATAATACTTGCCTTAATCTGGGAACTCTGAACCGTACAACTATTTAACCTTTAAGTATTCATGACTGAAGTTTTAAATCTGATATAGAGCAACATAAATCATTGCTACAATATAATTTTGTATGCCCTTCAATTGTTTTAAACTAACTATTTTACCAAAAATTGGTCATTTAATTTTTTCCTGATGTGTTGCAGATGACTATCCCTATATGCCTCCTAAGATGAGGTTTACTACAAAAGTTTGGTAAGAAAGACTTTAATATCAATCCATTTGAACCTCCAATTTGTTAGTTACCACAAACCATGCATTCTAAGATCTAAATGTCTTTTATTTTCCAAGGCATCCAAATATCAGTAGCCAAACAGGAGATATTTGTAGGGATTTACTAAAGAACAACTGGAGTCCCGCTATAACTCTAAGATCTGCTCTGATTTGTTTACAAGTTCTGTTGTTAGTCCCAGAACCCAAGCATCCACAAGATGCTTTCGTTGCCAAACAGGTTCGACATTTGCTTCCTCTCACACTTATCTGTTCCTTTGGCTTTATTCTTTGTTTTCATCTAACAGTGCTTGATCTTTCCTCCCCTGCAGTATCTTACCGATCATGCTGCATTTACTGCTACAGCTTGGCATTGGACAAAGGACTTTGCCATGGTTTCATCAGCTGAGTATAATAGGAAGTTATGCTTATAGCACGTTTTTTAAATTGATAAAAATACGAAAGTATTATTCATGTAATAGAAAAAATAATGAATTGTTGGTTGCATGTGCAGAAGCTTATTGAGATGTATTTTACGGGTTTCATTTAGTGGAACTGATAGGCTAAAGTCCAAGCCTCCAAGCCGATATGTGGTATACAACTTTTATCCTTCTACATTCTATTTAACACTATATATGAGTAGTGATTGTTGTTGGCTTTTTTAGGTCGTCATTTATATGTTTTGTTTCCTCAATAATTCAGTAGCTGCAAGAAAGATTAGCCTTTTATGTACACCATTTGGGCTCGGCTAGGGTGACAGAAATAAGGTTATTGTGTTTAATAAGCATACCAGCATAAAGGAACGATAACAAGATAGCCAGTACATGACATGGAGCACTCACAATAGCATAATATCATTTGCATTGCCTTGCAACCGGTAACCACATATCTGAGCTCAACAATAAATGACAGCAGCACCAGACCATCGGGATGTAAGTCAATGTTCACTTATTCGGCTTAATTTCACTGACTATGTACATTTACCCATTTCCTCTGCCTCCCTTTGCAGCAAGCGAGTCTGATATTCGCATTAATTCTTCTGCTCATTCATTTGCGCCTTCATGTATGTGCTTTTATTCATGTTACTAATTTTAGTAGTGTCACTATTCATAAATGTTCCTGTTGCATGTGCATGCTCTCATTGATGACATTCGGTTTTATTCAGGTATGCCAGCTATTGTACGTGGTCAACAAGAACAATTATATCCCGATGTCTACAAGCAAAATCCAATGACCAAAGCAAATATCTTTGGTAATGCTGATGCAATTGAAAGTACGCCCGCAACGGCAATAAATCCATAACATAATCATAAAGGTATGTAGTAATAACAGACATGTGACCATACACGGAAAATATATACAGAATAATGTCTAATGTTTTCAACCTATTCTTTCAGCAGCCGCAAATACACTTCGGCCATTGCAAACACACCCAAGTTAACACCCTTATTCAAAAGGACAGTCCGCGCTAGCATCTAGCAGTAAGAACAGTGGATTCTCTTATATGTTACTCTTTATTTTTATATACACAAAAGGCAACTCACTCGGCCACTTAGTTATGTATCTACCTATTTTTAGCTTCATCTGTATGTTTGTTTCCTAATTTGCTTCTATTGCAACTATTGCCTCATATATTGATTCTCGGTCATCATATCCAAATACATCTGCCGGCCTCGATGCCAATAGAAGTGATAATACTTGCCCGACAAGTATGTAGTAATAACAAACTTGTGATACCATACACGAAAATATGTACCACACTGAATAATGTAATGTATATTTTTTTAGCAGCCAGCCTGTTATGTTAAATACACGTCGGCCATTGCAAACACTCACAATTCTTCACCCTTATTCAGATGAATCATCAGGGTACGTGCCTCTTTTCCCATTTCCTAGCTATGTGTTAAGTTTCCACATGATTAAGCATTGGGCCTATGTACTAGCTACTTCGTATTGCCTCAACTACAAGCAAGCTGAAATTAACATTGGTAAAAATATTGGACGAGAACCAGCTTCCAGAAAGAAGTTTACGAAGGCCAATCTGCAATGGCTTCCAATTCCAAGGTATCACTGTTGTGTAATGTTGCTATAAAATTTAACTATTATCGTCTTAACTCTTAGGTATAGTGCACCAAATTTCTTATGATTTCTTGCAAACATCGTCGTATATATGTAATTCTAAAACTTTGTGATCAAATTAGCATCAGTCAGCTGAATCCTTGCGATCATGTATATGTAAGACTAAAAAACCAATGATAAGCTACATAGTTTCATGGTCAGGATTCTTAATATCCCATTTGCAGGTTATTTATTGTTTCATTGCCATTCTAACAATTTTATTTTATAGGTTTAAATCATTCTTATATGTGAAGTTCGAAATCAAGTCAAAATCAAAGAACATGTGGTTTGAAAGTACTAATTTGCAAACTTTATACAAAATGAAGGGATGTTGTTCTGCAAGGATTGTTATAATCTTATTTTCTCTGGAAATAAATAGTTTAAACAATGTTTTGCATATCTTTTAGATTAAGAAGTTCTTTAAGAATTGTTAGATGCTTAATCTTAGAATCTGTATTCTTTATTTAATTGGATTAAGGGGTGTTTAAATTGGTCTGTGTTACCTGCTTTAACGGTTGTTTAGAACAGTTAGCTTACAAGCACCATTAATGAATTCCTGTAAACCGCGCCAGAAAATCTTTGTATGTTGAAAGCCGTACACCTTCTTAGATTTTTAACTGCTATTTCATAGTTCTTTATTGCCTTTGGATCTAACTAAAGTATAACTTTAATTTTACATGTTTTCAAGAGAACAACTTATGCTCTTCACTGCAATATCAAACATATGTATAAGATTTCAAACTATTATTACAAAAAAAAACGTATGTTATAACCATAATATTGCATACGATAAACCTTCGTAAGAACTATTGTTTCCGATCTTTGGACCGACCGAATAACTCACGACGGGTCTAAAACCTAACACCACCACAGATTCAAAACTGGGTTGTAAATGCTTTTCCATTTTGTCAAGGTGGTTATCGTGACCACTTCATCATATGCATGCAAATACTTATTAGTTATTTGAGTATCTTTGAAAGAAAATTGATTCATGGTGATCATATGTAATGGTATAAGTTGAATTAGTAAAACTGCACAGCTGACTAAATTTAAATACCTTTTAGTTTTTTTCCAAAAAACCCCATTTTGGTCCCTATAGATTCAAAGAACAGAAAGAGTTGGTATCGTGAATATATATAGCACATATTCACATGGTGTAGAGTGAATTAAAGTATGATGTTTTACATGTATATGGGTCATAACTCATCAGCCAAAAGGAATCAACATTCGACAAAATCACGATGCAAGCGACCATTATACGCACACCATGCAAAAAAAAAATTGACACAAGCCGTGTGCAACGCACGGGTCTGCATGACTCGTTACATAAATATTTGAAAATGAAAATAATTAGTACATAATTAATAAATAATTAATAGACCCCATTACTTAAAAATACAATCATATATTGACATTGTACAACAATTAAAAGCATATATCTACAAAAGCGTACATATGATGTCTCCCTAAAATGATGGTGCATATAGTTTTGAAAACCGGACCGGACCAACGGGTTCAACCGGAACCGGAATCACCATCGGTTCGGCTAGCCAATCAAAGCCGTCTGAAGACGAACCGGAGAGGACCCGTCGGAAGCCATAAAAACGGGTGAACCGGACCTCACCGGGATCAAATTCTTTTTATTTCTCAGGTTAATCGTCACAGTGTACCCGCCCAGGGGCGAGGGGGCACATTTCGATCATTTTTAGAAACTACACTACAAATTGGTTCTTAGGGGAGGCCAATCACAAAAAACCCAGATATTTTAGAAAATTTACACTACAATATTTTTCGCTAAGGGGGCACTTGCCCCCCGGGCCCCCTCCCTATCTCAGCCATTGTACCCGCCGCCGCAACGCGCGGGTACCCTGCTATGTTTTATAAAGTAGATTGCTAATATATCAAGGTAAAGTCCTTTTTTGGGGAAAGTTGGTGTGGCCACATCAAAGCGTTTGGACCTAACTTGAGACCTCACATTTTAATGATGACTAGGTACCCGCGTAAAGAAGCGGTTTGGGGGCAGTAAAAATGAAAAAAACTATAAATTATTAAAAATATATCAAAATGAATGTTGAATTAAAGAGCACAAAATATTAGAAAATATGATTTAATTAGATCATAAAAAAATAGATAATAGGATATTTCAGTTTAAAAATAAAGGTGGTTTTTTTAGTTAAGAAGTGACACATGTCACGCTAAGATGTGGTTCCCTAAAATGAGATGGATGGTCAATATTGCACATCCTTGTATTTCCATAATAAGTAAATTTAAAAGTCTGAATTTTTTAAACTTTCTAAAGATAAAATGTCCTAAATGCTTTATAATATAGTATAGAAATAGATGTTCACAAGCTTTTTACCACCACTAGGCGGCATGAGTAGTCTAATTAATTATAGCACATTTACATTCAATAAATAAGCATTTAGGAAATCGAACAAAAGCTTTTAAGGTGTTTGTTATAGCTTATCTATGACTAATTTTTCATAAACCATTTTAACCTTATTAGCTTGTTATCACTCGTAATAAGCTAATAAACATGTAAATGGATGAGGTTTTCCCTGTTGAGGCTACGGCAAGTCCTTGACTCAGATTTACGCACCCCGGTCGAGGTATCCACCAAATGTGTACCTAACGAGGTTTGAACCCTAGGCCCATATGGTAAATCTAATGAATTCTGTACCCGTACTTAATAACCAAGGTCTTCTATAATACACAATTAAAGATTCCTCAAAACCAAATCTGGTAACACAATAAATACACTGTCATTGAACGCTCCAACACATCACATTTACTAATTATTATAGCATATTTGATTGTACTGAAAACATAATAACATGGTGATCATATATGTAAGACGGTTATAAATATATCTGATTACCACTATCTCGTTTAAATCATCTTGCTAAATCTCCCCCCTCCTCCCGTCTTTATGTGTCCATGCAAGTGAACCCGCAACTGCACAAGCTTCAATTAGATTAAACTAAGTTCCCTTATTTCTAGGTTCTTGTGGCGAATTGTCAAGATGGCAACTACATCTGTAGTTACTGCCACTTCTAAATTTGCATGTTTTATCATTCGTGGTAGCAAGAAACAAAAAAGAAAATATCAGATTAGAAGATACATTGAGGAAGTGGATACTAGGGGAACGTGACAGGCAAGATCACCACATAATACACTATGTGAATTTAGAAGTTTTAGTGCCTTGTATCATATTTAACACACATACCCATCTATACACTCCAAAAAGAGATTTAAGTGAGAGACCGATGGTATTGGTAATGCATGGATCTTGTTTAAGCAATAGAAACTTGAATTTCATGAAGAAAAAAAAGATGAGAGATTTTATCCGTTCATCGTATTTAATCCATGACTTACAAAACTATCTTACACCTAGCATAATCCCAAATATAAGATAGTTTCTACGCTGTAATCCCAAATATAAGATAGTTTCTACGCTGAAAAAGAAATCTTGAATGTAGTTACATATCAGCATATATAAAACCGATCATTAGGTATAGCACAGAAAATACGAACACGAGGAAGATACTCAAAGATTTCTATAATTTGTAGAGTATAGAAGCATAAGAAACATTATAAAAACAGACTGATAATCCCAAAACATATAATATTAAACTAGTAGTAGAGTATTTTATTAAGCAATAAAAAAAAGTGAATATACCTGAAGCAGCAGGATGGTGTTGTTTATTTAAAGACCCAGGTGGACTACCTCTTTTCTTCCCAGAATCCGACATACCCGCCGGAGACGAATAACCACTGTCACCAGCAGCCGCCGTACTACCAGGAGGCGGTGGCAACATTAATGGTGAAACAGAAACATCAGCCGGATACTTTCTGGGTCTACCTCTCTTACGTTTCACTACATCAATAGTACTTCCGTCTGTTGGTGACGTCATCACAGGGGTATAATTGTGTTGAGTACCGTTAGGGTTGTTGGAGTAGTTAGTTGATGGTGAGTTGTTGTTGTTGTATGATAATTGTCTCATGTTGTTGGTGTTTGACATTGTTGTTGTTGATGCTTCTTCGTATAATGACATGATTTTGTTTATTTGTTCAAAACACACGATAGTACCTGGTACATGACAAAAAGGATAACAGCCTAAAAAGACATTACATGAGGCAAAAGACATTGTCAGGTAATTGTAATTCGTATTTTCTTCTTTAACGAACCAAACCCTGATCTTATTATCAGATAGTACTTTCCCTAATCCGGTCTCTAAAACTGAGCAAGCATACAAAATATGTAAACCCTCGTACATGTTCGTCTGTTGTTTTCTGGAAATATAGATGGACACATTTCTAACTTTTTCAAATGTCAGAAGTCAGGTTAATTTGTGGTGGTCTCAAGCCGGAAAAGCAAATATGAAAAATGCTATGCAAACGGGGATGGGCCACAATGAGAGGTATATTAATGAAGAATATGAGGGTAGATTTGTAAATAATGCTATGCGACGGTAATGCGACTTCAACAGGAACGCGAATGACCAGAACGAGGAAGCGGAAATCCGCATTGGCGAACATATCTTCCAGGCCTGTAAGAAGGAGTCCTTTAGATATCTTGGATCTATGATTCACAAATCCGGCAGGATAGAGGATGATGTAAACACCGTTTTTATATACAAGCTGTGTGAGAGCGGCCACATGAGTCCTTTGTGACAAGAAGCTCGTACTCTGTGAGTCTTTGTGTCTCCATTTCTGTAGAAAGACAGTAGAAAGATGAGGGATATATGCACGATTGCTGAAGAACAGCGGGAAAAAGGGATATATTTTTCCTTTAGAAAGAAACTATTTTCTGATGACAGGGTACTGATACAAACTTAAAACGATAAGCATGTATTATACTGCGAAAATGTAAATTAAGTGTTTTAAATAGTTGTATATCTTCTTCAAACTTTATTGAAGCTTTCATATGTTGGTTTTTATATGAAATTCATGTATAAACTTGACCATTCAAATTCAAGTCACGCTTTGACTTTTTGGAAGTCAAATTGTGTGAATCCTCGCTTCAGGTTAACTTTTGTTATTTCCTCCAATGGTCAATATCTAGGGTACTGATCACTTTGATAAGTACTAGTCCTTGCTCAAGTCTGAAGTTATAGTGTTCTGCATAATTTAAGCATCTTAAAGTCCTGCTTATTACCATCTTCGAAGGTTTCACTTTATATATGTTAGTGAAACTAACGAACCAACATGAGTCTAATGTTGCCTGTTTTGTGTGTGAGTTGTGAAAAAACGAGAAGCGTGTGAACCTGCTTATTTGAAGAGCTTAAGCTTTTTTACAAAATAGAGCTTATGAGGTTATGTACTGTCAAAGCATGCTTCTTCAAATACTGGTAGGATTAGCTTATGTGGTTTCAAAACACACTATAACTGGTACATGACCAAAAGTACAACACCCTAAAAAGACATTACATGAGGCAAAAGACATTGTCGGGTAACTCTAATTCTTATTTTCTTCTTTCAACGAACCAAACCCTGATCTTGTTATCAGATAGTACTTTCCCTAATTCTGTCTCTAAAACTGAGCAAGCATACAAAATATTTAAACCCTCGTACGCGTTTGTTTGGTTTTTTTGGAAATATAGCTGGACACATTTATAACTTTTTGAAATGTCAGAAGTCAGGTTGATTTGTGGAGGTCTCAAGCTGGAAAAGCAAATATGAAAAATGCTATGCAAACGGGATGGGCCACAATGAGAGGAATATTAATGAAGAATATGAGGGTAGATTTGTAAATAATACAAATAAGCTGGAAAAGCCAATGTGAAAAGGCTAATAAAATCGAGCTTATGCTACCTAGTTATACCAAAACACTTTTTTAGCTCATAAGCTCTTGGAACAAGCTAATCCGTACACCCTCTTATATTCACCTTTTACTAGTTGATATCAAAGTTCAAGAGAGCATGGGTTAGCTAAGCACCACTTATATTATATCGTCCAGAAAACATATGTTGTGAAAAATATAACGAAATGCTCAGCTATGTTAGCAGCCTACTCGTGAAATTCGGTTTCATTATCTAATATAAACTACATTGCTAATATAGCAAGGTAAAGTCGTCCTTTTTTTGGCGTGGCCACTTAGTGATGATATTCACAAGCTTATGAGTAGTTTAATTAATTATAGCACATTTACATTCAATAAAAGTAAACTACACCGTTGGTCCTTGTGGTTTGCGTTGACCAGCGTCCCTAGTCCCTTGACCAAAAAAGTTGCACCATCCGTCCTTAAGTGGTAAACGTTTTCCGCCGTTAGTCCCTTAAGGGTCACCATCCGACCGCAAACGTTTTCCACCGTTAGTCCCTTAAGGGACTAACGGCGGAAAACGTTTACCACTTAAGGACGGATGGTGCAACTTTTTTGGTCAAGGGACTAGGGACGCTGAGGGGGGAAGGGGGCGAGGGGCGCGGGGGGGGGCGAGGGGGGGGGGGGGGGGTGGGGGGATGGTCACGCAAACACAAGGACCAAACGTTGTATTTACTCTTCAATATATAAGCATACAGGAAATTGAACAAAAGCTTTTAAGGTGTTTGTTATAGCTTATCTATGAGCTCATTTTTCATAAACCATTTTAAGCTTATTAGCTTGTTTTCACTCGTAATAAGCTAATAAACAGGCAAAAGGATGAGGTTTTCAAATTGAGCTAGGCAAGTCCCTGACTCAGATTTATCCACCAAATGATGTCCTACGAGGTTTGAACCCTAGGCCAATTGCGAGTGCTAGGCCATTTGGTGGTGGCCAAATAAATTAAGATAAAACATATACCTCAACATTAAAAGTTCAAGGGTTCGAGTCACGGCTCCTACTGCCGACTACAGTTGGTGCCCCCACTGCCCACGGAGTTATTCCTTGTCGGGTGGACAACGGCTGGTGCCAAAATTCACACTTTTTTTGGAAATACATCAACATTGTTTAAACATGGTTGTAAAAGCAACAGCATCAATAGAAGATACTCAAAAAAACCGTAAAGTCGAAAATGGATATGAGAAAGAAACACACAAACCTGAAATCAGAAGGTGTGAAGCCTGGCAATACAAAATCAAACAAAATTATTATTATTATAATCAAAAAACATTCGAGCCCTAAATGAAACAAACACAAATGATTAAAAGTAACAAACCCTAAATGTTGTACTTAGGAGCACTGAGCTCTGGTGTGAAGGTTTCCCGCGTTTTTATGTGGAGGGAAATTTGTTCTTCATTTTTGAGAATACAATTGGGGGTAAAGTAAAAGTAATGTCTCTATCTTCATTTTTGTTCAGTGGTAAAATACTCACCGTTCTTTTTCCATTACACGGTTGGTCTATAAAATATTTTGTACTTTTTTTCTTTTTTTTTCCTACTTTTTCGCCTTATATCAATCAAACTGCCAACTCGTCTCATGAAACGCGCGTGACTATTTTTGCAACGGATTAATAACGTCAAGTATTATTCAGCAATCGTCGGGACTCATCATGCAACGCACTGATAACCTTGAAAGACTATTTCCGTAAATATTTTTAATATATATATTAAACTTCAACATTTTCTATAAAATCGTAAGCATTGCTATATTAGGCTCGTTTTGTTTGCAATTCGACAATCTTTTCAGTGACATTTTTTTCCGAATGAATCGATAAATATGCGCTTCATATTTCATAAATAAAGTTTGTTATATAAAAAGTCGTAAATGAGTACAAGTTCAAGGTTGGTTTTGTAACGTTTAGCATATTTTAAGGTGAGTTTTGAAAAAACAAATTACGTGAAGAAAGGTGAAACATGTATTTTTTAATCGGCCCGCATGCACAATTTTAACGTTTAATATAAAGTTATAATTATGATTACCTTTTTAAATAAGAGAATCCTTCAAACCAATTCATATACTTACATGATGACTTATCAAGAAAATTTTCCTACCAATCAATTCATCTGAACCTGTTCGATTTACCATTCCTCAACATTATGATATACATACAATATATCTCTCAACATATAAAGTGCCTGTTATTAATAGAAACAATTGATCTTTATGTAATAGGAACACCGTAAAGATGTAATACATTAGTTGGGAACTCGGGCTTGAGTTTTGATCTAATAATGTATACCTTAAGAGTCAAAAGTTCAACAAAAGTAGAGCCCGACCCAATAAAAAACCATAAATCGGATTATGTTTGGTCTTAGGTTATATAAACACTTCTTCTCATGTGAAGTGGGGTGTGGTTTCATTTTCTTATTTTGCAAGTTTTCCACCAACACATATTTCTCTAAATATGGATAACGTAGAAAAGCAACTCAACAAAGAAAAACTTCACGAGAACAATTCCAAGAGTGCTCAAAACACCGTTTGATAAATTCTTTCATTCAGAGTTAATTAAGTGCTCAATTACGCTGGTTGAATGTCAAGAGAGAACTTTAAAGAATACACTCAAATGGAGGCTCAATCTTTCAAAGAAGTGATCATCCATAACATGGATTTCATTGCACATGAAAGAGCACTTCATGAAAGATAGGTTCACAAACGGTTGGAAGAAAGAGAGATACAAACTTAAGAAAGTAAGATTAACGAGGTTAAAGCATTGAATGCGAGTTTGGTTTTCAAGGAAAGCGGTGGGACAAAATCGAGAAAGCATAATAAATGCATTAGTTCAAGGAAGGAATGTAGTAGTTAAAGGACGAATGCACAATTCAGGTATAAATGGAAAGCAATAGTCAGAGAATGAGCTACAACAAAAACACATGGAATGAAACGCAACAGGAATGATACGAATTGTGGTGTTGCATATATCAGACCCTCATATGAACAAGACCCTCCTTTGACAAAGATTCATTGGCTGAGGTGCAAATACTCTTTTAAATATATGTGTTTTAGTTGAAAACACAAACATATGAGCACACTGAATTCATCAATGAACAATATGTGGTAAAAAGGGATGATAGCAATATCACACTTGATTCAACAAATATGAATCCTTGTGAATGAGAAGTTGATAAGGATGCTGAAAAGAATGAAGAAAAAAAACATGTTTTGCTTACTTTATTAATTAAAAACATGAAACTTGAAATTGATTAAAGCAAAAAAGATTAATAAAGAGTTAAAGAAAGCAAACACGACCCTAACCAATGAGCTTGCGACGTACAAACACATTCTTACCAATTATAAGTGATGCTCTTTAGTATTTCACAGTAACGAATGTAAATCCTACCAGTGCTAACATCAAACAACACTAAAATTAGGTGACTTGTCGAGATTCTTTAAGAATCAAACTTGTGCTAACTGGAAATCCAGTGTGATCCAGGTTATGAAAATTAACGAGTACACCAAAATTATTATTGTTTACTTCATAGTTTACATCAATGATTCACGTGAATTCGTTGTTATCCTAACTTGAAAGGGAATCCGATTCAGGAACGGCAAGTTAGAATATCAAAAAGCGTTGTTAACGTCTTTAGACGTGTCCGTTTTAGATAGACTACACTTTGAGCTGGAAAACTGTTAAGTATATTTATTCATGAATCAAATCCTGATTAAGCATGTACAATATTTATACTGTTCAACTGTCCTCATGGAACGAGATGCTAATGTTATCGAACTTGAGGAATAAACGAGATCTTCTATATCTACTATTATTTGTTAACCCTTACATGTGCATGTAACCAACGAATTAAACAACCTCATATCAGCACGTTAGATCATTACCCACATACTCGATTTTACACTCATGCTTCAAAGTCCTACTATCGGCATCAAAGATTCAAGATATCAAGAAAGCTCATAATCTACAAAGTCAAAGACCTTCCTCAATGTTTGAATGAAGATTGTCATATTGATGCGTAATTTCTTTTAAAAGAATTTTACAAATTTTATATTTATAAAACTCGTCTACCGATGTCTACACGCACTAACGGGTAGAGAACCCGATCGTATGTAGTGCAGGTCTTGGTAAATCCGAGGTCGTCCCAAGAGCTAGTTGTAATTAGTTTTAATTTGAAAAGTGTCACGTTAAAAATGGTTTTAAGATTGATTTGAAAACTTAACAGAAAAGTAAATTGCGAAAATTAAAATTGAAAAGAAGTATCAGGGAGAAAAGCGTTCTATCCTAGCCATTTCGTTACTACTATTATACTTATGTTTTCTGGTGCAATGTCTAACCATGGTTTTATTAGTGGTTTCTAAAATCGACAGACTCGAATTGACATTTGAGGTCTGTCTTATACTTCTTGCGATCCCGAATCCTCCGAAAGTCACGAAGGTAGGGCAACCAGGTTGTAGTGATTAATCCCAACTATCCTTAAAACTAGTCTAATAACCTATACAGATTATTAACTCTCTTTAAAAGAGTTCCCGTGCTTTTTAAGTGTTTAATGCGATAGAGGCGGTAATTTATTTAACTCCTACACTAGGGATAGATGTCAGCCTACCCTAGTACCCTGCTAATACCATGTTCAACAAGTAAGCCTAATAACAGAATTAACATGATCTAAACCACCATCAACACTACTAAAACCTAAGATAATCAACAGTCAAAAGGATATCTAACGAAACCATGATCAAACAGGAAACAAGCATTATAACAGTAGTAAATTCATAACTAGGCCAGCACTAGAAGTGCTTAGCCGCTCATAGCAACAACACCACAAGAATTAATGAAAGAAATCATGGATTGAAAGCTCATAGTTCTTACAAGAAGTGTTTTAAACGATTAAATACAAAAGATAAGTAAAGTGATGTCTCCCTTGGACTTCTGGTGGAATTCTTCGAGGTATGGAAGCCTTTTTCGCCCCTTGATGCTGTGGTAGAAGGGTTGATGTCGAATGTGCAGAATGAGGGCTCTATTTATAGGTTTCGAAGTTGTTACGGCGTAACCCTTGTGTGTGGTTACATCGTAACCATGCTGATGTAGGCTTCCATATCGTAGGCTTAAATGTGTTACGTCGTAACCCTTGCGCACATGTTACGCTGTAATGCTGAGTAAGATGAGTTATCATTCTATAACGAACTGTGTTACGGCGTAACCTTCCCAAGCAGTTACGCCGTAATCTTTGGTGATAACATGTCTTGCCTTAAATAGGTTACGGCGTAACACCTGCGGGGTGGTTACGCCATAACATGTCTTGAGAATTCGTCCTTGATTGTCATTTTTGTCCAATTTCTCGTGTTTCTCGCCAAATGCTCGCGTTTTTCCTAAAAACAACAAAATAAGTGATTAAGTACTATTTTCAAGTGTTATTGCAATATTCACAAGCATTTCAATAGGGATTTTGACACTAAAAAGTATCAAATATTTGATGTTATCAAATATCCCCCCACTTAACTTCTACTTGCCCTCAAGTAGACATGTTAGAATAGTTTATAAAAAGGTTTCTCTAATTTGATTTGGAGAAATGAATTTATAAAGAACTTATGCTAGAAACATTAAAGCCGAACACCTCACGAAATAGGGATCAAAAATCACTCAACTCTCAAACTAGTCTAAGTGTTTCATTTTCGAGGTGATGGCTCAACTACACTATCATATCATGTATTCTATCATAAGCTTAAAAAGTACACAAATTTGCACTATTTAGAATTAGGGTTTAAACAATTCTTAAAGGCAACATGGGCGACACACACAGGTTTAAACATGTGATAGATTCTTTCTGGTACCAATTGAGATTCTCGAGGTGTATGGTGGCGAGTGCAGAGGACGACGCAGTTCGTTATTTGTAGTATCGCGCTAAAATGTGTCAGATGGTGAGTAAGGATAGGGCGACAAAACCACACATGCTTATCCAAATCCATGGAGAAGAGACATGTGATTGCACACTCCCTAACTCGAACAGGCTAAAGGCTAGAATCACAAAAGGGTTAGGATAGACATGAGATGCACATTTAATTGTTGATAAATAAAAATATAAAACAAATAGTCAAATATAATCTAAGGTGATCATAACCAGCTATTGTCCATCCATAGTCCAAGTGTCCAAGTGCGAACATCTGATCATAACTTCATAATGGGATAGTTTTGGATGTAACAATGAGTTCCTGCGGAACATACTAGCCCAACCTTCAAATCAATAAATGGCCTATAGTTGCACCATCTCTAAACTAGTTGGTTTTATAACAAGTAACCAACTCATAACTATACATCAGGAGTTTATTCATACATTTTTTTTCACTACTCCTGTAACACATACACATAATCTATCCCCCCACTTGAGATGAACAATATCGAAAGTGATGATATCGGGGGGCTTCTTCATGCTTTAATTTTGTAGGTATTCACGAAAGTGCATAATCTTCGAACCTGTTTCCCTTAACCAAGGACTTAGGTAGCCAAAAATTTCAACACAAAGAAAATATAGACTACAGGGTAGGATAAAGGGAAATGGTGTAACGAAACATATAATATTGGGTTTTAGACAAGAGAAAGGCTAAACAGGGTGATCTAGGGGTATCTTGCACTAATAATTAGTGCAACAAAAGGGTTTTAACATGGGAGGTCGACAAGTCAGTGTAACAAGTCGATAAACACACACAACATAACACATATAGGCTTATTTGCTTGAATTCTTAAATGTTGCCTTTTTGAACCATCTATTCCTGCTAATCAATTAGGTCTCGAAATGATGTACATACCAAATTCTAAAGTCTACAATACTACCGACACACTCATATTTTGGTAGATTATGTAATAATATATGAAAACGGAAATATCACGCAAACCTTACCAATGGAAATTAAGGGTAAATTATGCTGGGCAAAGATCTATTCTAGTTTCAGTAAAGAAAAACATGTCAAAAATGGTAATTTTTTTCAAAATAGACTAGAAAATTGAGGGCAATTATAGGTCAAGTGATCATTCTACTCCCATCCTCCTACTTGTTTTGTACAATTTCCCTATTGTACATTTAAAGGAATGAAAATAAAATATAAGAGTAT
>BQNB010064601.1:0-35257 GCA_026074375.1 Tanacetum coccineum | reverse complement strand
TAGCAGATTTATTAGGAGAATACACAATGACTTAAATAGCCCCATGTTTTGCACTATGAATGTACAGTCAATTTTTTATGCCAAAAATACCCTTTGAGTCATCATTTCCAGTCAAAAAGGCTATTGAATGTGTATGATCCATTAGGAGAAATTGTAGGAGGCATTAAAGGGACATATAAAATGACTACCATACCCCTCATTTTACATGTAGTATTGCCTAGTCACCAAATTCTTCTCATTTTACCCTTTAAGTCAGCATTAAACTGCCTAGTCATCATGCCTAGTCATCATGCACTAATTCATAACTTGTCTATTATATAGGTAGAAATGTAAACATGTAAATGAATAATGAAGATGTTAAAACTTAAATGGACCTTAGAGATGAGTAGTAGGATGATGAACACAAGCTTATACTTAAGCTTAAACCCAATAATGTAAACCAAAGATCAAACCCTAATGAGAAAACCTTAATTATATGTCTTGTATACTTCTTGTTAAACCACAAACCCAAGCTTCCAATGCACTTAAATGATCTTAGATATACTTAGAATGAATACTTGTATGCTTGAATATGAAACCTTAAATAAATAAGGGTGAGTCGTGGGTTATAAATGGAAATGGAGAGAGTTTTCTGGCTTGGTTAATTGCTTGGAGTACGTAAATGAATGCTAGTATGTATGACCTTCCTTGTATAGCAAGTGGGAAACCTTAAACCATCTAAAACCAAACCATGAGATGTCGTGGTTTCAAGTACAAGTGTAAGAAGGCTTCTCCTCCTCCATAGGCATGTACATGGCTAAAATTGGTGTTTAGGGTACATGTGATGTGCCGATTTATGGAAACTTGTGATGAAAGTACTAGTTGGGGGGTTTAAGAAAGTATACAAGTGAGTTTTGATTTAATTATCAAGTGTATGTGTATGTATCCGGCCTAAGTGGTTAATAAGTGATAAAGTGAGTTAATTTTTATGTATTGGGTATAATTGTGGGTATTGGTTTGAGTATAGATAGGTATAGGTGCTTCCGAGTATGCCCGAATGTAATTTATTGCGAAACGTAAGTGTTTTATATAACCAATAAAAATAAATTATGAAAAGTTATAAATTATACTCTTAATAATCATATAACACTTGCTTGATGTAAAATTTTATTTGTTTGGTGTTCGTTTACGTTGAATGATGATTTTTAGTTTACGCGATTTAACTATACGATAATAATTAAAAACGAACGCGTAAAACTCTAAAAATAAATAATGGAATAAATGAAGTAGTAAATGACCTGAATATGTAAAATGTTAATGTCTCCACCCTTTAGAAGAGCCTTGTCCTCAAGGCTCAAGTTTCAACACTTGACAAAGGTACGGGTTTAGTGAAGAGATGCAGATACTTCTTTTGAAATTGGTCTTCACGTTCTCTTGTGAACTCAGGACCTCTCCTCGAGTTCCATCGAACCTTGATGATTGAGATACGGCTTTGCTTCAACCGTTTGAATTCTTGATCCATGATCTCTACGGGTTCCTCCGCAAAACGGAGCTTGTCATCCACATAAAGTCCTTCCAACGTAACGGCTACTGGTTCATCAGAATAACATTTCTTCAAGTTGGATACATGAAATGTATTGTGAACCCTGCTCAACTCTTGAGGGAGCTCAAACTTGTAAGCAAAGGATCTAACCTTTTCCAGCACCTTAAAAGGTCCAACATATCTAGGGTTTAACTTCCCATGTTTGCCAAAACGTACGACCCCTTTCCAAGATGAAACTTTAAGCATAACTCTACCCCCAAGTTGAAACTCCATCAGCTTACGCTTTAAATCGTCATAACTCTTTTGTCGATCACGAGTGGCTTGAATTCTTTGTTTGATCCAGATGACCTTCTCGGTTGTCTCTTAAACTATTTCTTGACCGGTAAGTTAAACTTCTCTAACCTCGGCCAAACAAACAGGTGAACGACACTTTTGACCGTAAATTGCTTCAAATGGTGCAGCCTTGATGCTAGCGTGATAACTATTGTTGTAAGAAAATCCAACTAGTGGCACATGTTTAACTCAACCATTTCCAAAGTCGATCGCACAAGCACGTAGCATATCCTTGAGAGTTTGGATAGTTCTCTCGCTTTGTCCATCAGTTTGTGGATGGTACGCAATGCTCATATCCAAGCTAGTACCCAAAGCCTTCTGAAGTGATCTCTAAAAATTTGATGCGAATTTAGGGTCACAATCACAAATGATTGAGACAGGTATTCCATGCCTCGTGACTACCTCCTTTAGGTACATTCTCACCAATCTCTCTAGGGAATCAGTTTCTCTCATTGGCGTAAAGATTGCAGACTTAGTAAGTCGGTCAACAACCACACAAATGGTGTCATGACCTTGCGACGAATTAGGAAGCTTTGTGACCAAATCCATGGTGACATTGTCCCACTTCCATTAAGGTATCTCAAGTTGTACCAACAATCCCGGTGGTCTTTGGTGTTCAGTCTTGACCCTAGCACACGTCAAACATTTGCTAACATAGGTGGCGATTTCGGCCTTTATATTGGGCCACCAATATAGCTTTTTAATGTCTTGATACATTTTGTCAGAACCCGGATGGATAGAGTATTTTGATTTGTGGGACTCGTGCATGATGACAGTCCTTAAATCACCATAACATGGCAACCAACTCCTGCCATTTAAGCATAAAGTTCCGTCGGCACAGGGTTCCAACTTTTCCTTTGGTATATTCTTCCTGATCATACCTTATACGTCTTCCTTCTTGATGTTCTTTGGTTTTTGTGCTTCTATTTGAGCTTCCAAAATTTGTTTGGGACGATCCAAACCAATAGTCATGACTAAGGCTTGAACCCGTAATGGCTTAATCCGTTCTTTACGGCTTTAAGGCATCGGCCACTATGTTTGCTTTCCCCGGGTGATAACGAATTTCACAATCGTAATCACTGAGAAACTCTAACCAATGACGTTGCCTCATGTTTAGCTCCTTTTGGTCAAGTATGTGTCATAAACTCTTATGATCCGTGAACACCGTACGCTTGGTTCCGTACAAGTAGTGTCTCCAAATCTTTAGAGCAAACACCACTGCACCAAGTTCCAAATCATGAGTAGTATAATTTTTCTCATGAATCTTCAACTGTCGTGATGCGTAAGCAATCACCTTCTCGTTTTGCATCAACACCGCACCCAATCCTTTATGCGACGCATCGCAATAAACAATGAAGTTCTCAGCTCCTTGAGGGAGAGCTAAGATAGGTGCGCTACACAACTTATTCTTCAATGTCTGAAAAGCTGCTTCTTGCTTGTCACCCCATTCAAAGGCGATTTTCTTTTGCACGAGCTTGGTCATTGGCTTAGCAATTTTCGAAAATCCTTTGATGAATCTCCGATGATAACCGGCAAGACCTAAAAATTGCCGTATCTCCGTAGGAGTCTTGGGAGATGCCCAATCTTTTATGGATTCGATCTTGGCGGGATCCACAAGATTCTTGACTATCATCACGTGGGCCGAGAAATTAGACCCTTCATGTTCAGCTCACATTTAGAGGATTTAGCATACAATTCTTCTTTCTTAAGCAATTCTAGAATTGCCTTCAGATGTTCTTTATGTTCTTTCTTGTTCTTTGAATAAATTAGTATATCGTCAATAAAGACAATTACAAACTTATCCAAATACGGTTTGCACACCCGATTCATGAGATCCATAAATACCGCCGGTGCGTTCGTCAAACCGAATGGCATAACTTGGAACTCATAATGACCATACCGAGTCTTGAATGCCGTCTTTGGAATATCTTCTTCGCGTACTCGAAGCTGATGATAACTCGATCGCAAGTCTATCTTAGAATAAACACTGGATCCTTGTAGTTGATCAAATAAATCATCGATCCTTGGGAGTGGATAATGATTCCTTACAATCAGCTTGTTTAATTCCTGATAGTCGATGCACATTCAAAATGATCCGTCCTTCTTTTTGACAAACAAGACTGGAGCTCCCCCAGGTGAGGAACTGGGTCTTATAAAGCCCTTGTCGGAAAGTTCCTTCAGTTGATCCGACAATTCTTTCATTTCGGAAGGAGCCAATCGATAAGGTGCTCGTGCTACAGGTGCAGCACCAGGCATCAAATCAATTTGGAATTCCACTTGTTGAGTCTGTGGAAGACCCAGAAATTCTTAAGGGAATACTTTCTTGAAAATCTTGAACGATTGGTACGTCCTCAAGTTACTTCTCCTCTGACTTGTCTTCAGTATCCTTTGTAGTAACATGTGCCAGAAAGACATGATGTCCTTTCAACAAATATTTCTGAGTTTTGGTGCATGAAATGATGTTCAAACGAGTCTCGTTTCCCTGATTGCTTCCGTCACCATGGACAATTAAGGTTTCACTTCCCTAGGGAATACGAATGATCTTCTCGGCATAAGCTATTATGGCATGATACATTGACAACCAATCCATACCAATTATGACGTCAAAACTTCCAAGTTCTACGGGCATCAGGTCGATGTTGAACGGATGATTTAGTAAATTCTCTAATGGCGAGCAAATTTGATAGCGAATTGTCCTAGGGAGACTAGTGATGTGTCTCGGCTTTTTGGCTTAGGATTTGGTATAAGATGATGTCAACTCTATAGTAAGATAGAGTGAAAGTCTACTTAGTTGCTATGGTTACTAATTCGATTTCCGAAAGTAAACGCATTTTATGAATATGAACACAGTACATGATATAAGTAGGAAATCGTTTTCTTGACGGGAAGTTTTTAGGGTGACTACTCTCAGCACGACATGGTACTTTCCTGAATTATACATAGTTGATCAGGCCATGTATAATTGAGGACTAACGATGCATTGCTCATTTTCGTCAAAATAGCGTTATGATTTCATGATATTTGAGAGAGTGGGTTGCCCAATTAATTTAGGGAATTAAAGTAAATTTGATGAAATTTTCACAACACATTGATTTGATAGATAATTTGAAATCATTCGTACAACGGAAATTTAAGAGAAACACAACAAGAACTCCTAAGGAGATAAAGTTTAAGATAGTTCCAACTTAGGGTTTACTAGGCAAGCGAGACAACTTTCTCTTTTAAGCGTCGATCTCATCCTCAATGTTGTTAAGGTCTTGTTCGGTTTCTCCTCCTCCAAAGGCATGCACCACTCCACGTGCTCCAGTACCTCTAGTTTGGTTTTCATGGTTTTGGTTCTTTCGCTCTGAGCAATCACTCCTGTAGTGCCCTTGATTCCCACATTCATAGCAATAGCCTCGATAGTATTAGCCACTCGCTGGGCTACAACTCGCTCAATTTACTCAACACTCATCCCTTGATTAACAGTTGTCATCATTTCTTGAAATATCCATGGGTACCAAAAATGTATATGAAGTTTCATCCATAGGAAAATCATGCCACTCCATGATCCCAACACATATGTAAGGTGAGACCACGTTATGCAGAGATATAAGATAACGACAACCATGGCATAAATGAATCCCCATCATACAGTAGCATGATCATAACCCACAGCGTAGGTTAATACTTAATACATCGTTTACATGAGTAAAAGAGTACAAGCTTTTTATTAACACTACCAACCGAGTATTACTCAAGTTTAGTGGGATATAATACAAAACAAGCTATACTGACAAATCTATTTGTCTATGGGCCAGGGTGCCTCTCAAGATTCTAGATGCTAGCCTCTTATGTTATCTTTAAGTGACTTAATATTCTCTGGTGGTGGTGACGATGAAGGTAGTGCAGCAGCAAACTCGGTAATGCATGTCTCAGCAGATGGTGATTGTGGAGTATGGCGTTAAATAGACATCTATACTGCATGGGATTTAGTCTCAAAAGACAAGATGATATGGTGTGGAGAGGTGGGTGATGTAAAAGTAGACTCATCAGTCTCAAATGCCTCTGTATTCTCATCTTGAGGGGACAAGATCATCTGTAGGTACAACAGAAGGGTCGGCAGGAGCTAGGTGCTCCTTCTCCTCCCCGTCCTCCTCATCCTTCTCAACATCATCATCATTATCGTTGTCATCATCAGATGACTCATTATCATAATTGTCTCATCCATCGGCGGGATGGTCAGCAGGATCCTCCTCAGGGTCCTCCTTATCCTCTTCCTGATCGGATCGTTTAGCCAATGTTTGCTATTTGGTGATCAGGGCTTAGGTGAGGCATTCAACAGATAGAGGTGATCTCATGGTCCCTCTATCTCCTCATCAGAAGCTCATTAGAATCTCCATGGCTCGGAATTAATATAAACAGACGTGTAGGTAATCGTCGATAATGAAAACATAACTACTTGAAACGAGTAAAACTCAACTTATATAAATATATTATATAAGGCTGGTATGGTAAATACGAGTATGCACTTATGGGCATAAATGATATGATGTATATGTATCCATATTCGATAGCTTAATGTTAGGTAGCGCTTTGGACCTCGAGCTTATCGTACTACCTTGCCTAAAGAAAAATTCCCCTATTTATATAAATAGCCCTTATATAAATAATTGTAGAGTTACGCGAAAGAATGCAAACTCATCTTTGCATATATACAATATACCCTCATAGTAACGTACATAACTATTTTTTGAAACACGTTATATGCATCATGTAAGCATCTAGTAAAACTAACTAATGAAAAACTTAGTGTATGTAAGTCCCGTAAAAACCCCTTTGTATGAATGCAATGTTTGAAAACGGTTATAGTCCAGCAAAAACATTTGACCTGGTTCTCTATAAATTGGCTTGATACCTAATCTGTAAACACCCCCAAATTGAGGTCGCTGCGGAATTAACGGGCTCGGGGCGTGTGTTACTTATAGATCAATAACACAAGATATATATAGAACGACCAAAAAGTCGTTTAAAAACTGATACATTGGATTTTAACAAATATTAGATATAAAATAGACGAGGCTTTACTTGTTTCTGATTATTATGACAAGATATGTTCAAACACATGAGTTTCCCAAAACATAATACAACCATATTTTTGGCATGACTTCCCTAAAACAAAGATCACCATGTAATCCTTGGCACCTTATGCTTATTGGTGTCTCCTAAAAAAACATTGCTTTTAAAACGTCAACAATACATGTTGGTGAATTCATAGGATTTGATAAATTCTTAATATGCAGGTACCGCAAGGACTTTCCCCGTTTAATGCAACACATGCAGAGCCATCACAAAACCAGATTACAGTTTCCTAAGCTCATGACACTGATGCTACGAGATCTTTCTTGCTATAATAATATATATTGCATTTTCATGCTCCGATTAGATGTTCAAACCCTCGATTCATCCCCTAATTCGACATGCTATACGTGGTTTCCCGGTGATAGCTAGTTCACCCGATAACGAGGGAGGTCGTTTCCCAAAATAAATCATCTAACTTCGCGCTCACATAATGTAATTAACAATAAATCTAATCCAATTGACAGTTCATGATAATGGGCTCAAACTTTGGGGGCTTATCGCTACTAATGGCAAACATGTAATCAATATAAATTATCCACTTGCGTTCCAATTTATAAAAACCAAGCTTGTTCCACCCATTGTTAAAATTCAGTGACAATCGTAATAATGTGGCGGCCTATTAAATCTTCACTTGAGTTCTGATATCCAAATTATCGAGGATAAAGCGCTACGTAAAGATCGAATGCAACCGACAATATCATAGGTCGTATAAGTACCATGTACTTTCGATTAACCCAACTAATATATATTCCTATATATGGCTATCATTCTATCGTTCGGGCTTCATAATTTAATGAGGTCATGTTGTGGACCGTATGAGGAGCTAGGACACTTTTTAATCGTAAATCCTGCAACCGGTCGATACGCTACACCGAAATGGCATCATTATGAAAATCCTTAGTAATATAGTACTTTGATAACCATCATATAATTATATATAGTTTAATCACCATAAAATGGTTTTTTGGTTAAAATTAGTTTTAATTTGTTAAAACGTGTATAATTATAGTTGTATTGTAGTAAATATAGCATAACTTTTGCGTTTTTACAGCGATTTTGACGTTTCTTTGCCCCACGCTTGTATTAGGATGAGTTTTCATTAATTTGACATTTTCCTATTGTTGACCCTCTTGGTGAACAGTACTTTACTATTAACCAGTGATAAGTTTTTTTTATAGTTTTAGTCATCGTAAAACCCGGGTGTCAAACGTCGTAGTTTATTCGTATAGCTCCGTTTTTAGCGGATTCATTTCGAGCACGTTCTTGTTATGAACATTCTTATCAATTAATTAGTTGTTACCAATATATAAAAGGTTTTTTCTATGAAATAGTGTTTTACTGTTCATGTTTATATAAATTATTTTTATAACTTGTAATTAACGAATACTCGCGAAATTTCATAAACTTCTTACATTTTTAATTGATAACATCTGTTTTTTTCATTTTGGAATCCTATATATATGTATTATTTGTTAAATAAAAATTACTAAACTAGCTGTATTGATTTTGTTTTTATGAATAGTTATTTTATAACCCCTTTTTAATTAACGTATAACTCGTTTTTAATAGTACTTTTTTCGTTATTTATCCGTTCGACAAGTTTCTTACCTTTTCGGAATCGTCATGAGTCGTACTATTTTATAAAAATGTAAAATGGACAGGTGGTAGTTCGAGTTTAAACAGAAAGATTGGATGTTTATATTGAATCCATATGTATACTTAGTTTTTATACTTTTCAACCTTGTTATTTATCACTCAAGACTTTCTCTTTTCTTAACTATACTATATCATTCATATTATTATGATCCCATAGTTCTTATATTGTCCATTTGTTCAAGTCATTAAGTCCAATTAAAATCTTTTTTATAAACCATTAAAACTTAGTAGTTGATCTTTTAAAACCCTAATTTTGCATTAATACTTTTTAAGCTTAACCAAGATTGTAAAGTACTTATGTATCCATTTATAACTTCATATTACCATCCATACAACATGTGTATAAGTTCATAAAACTATATTTACAAGAAAAGTCCAAGTTTACAAAAAATGTTAAAACATGTCCTAATGGTGATTTCACTACTAAAATCAATGTGCTTTATAATCATATAAATGAAAAGTTAAGGGCTTAAGATAACCTTAATGAGATGATGTAGGATGATGACAAATAAGTGCTAAACACGTAGTTTGACTTTAAACCCAAGATTTATAAACCAAGAAAACCCTAGTTTTCAAATGAAAACCCTAATCTTGATTTCTTGCTTCAACACTTATAAATGATAAGCCAATGCTTAGAAACACCTTAGAATGCCTTGAAGATGTATGTAGATGTGTATAGGTTGTATAAAATTTGGTATGGATTTGGTATTAAGGGGTGTTTGAGCCGTGGCCTAAAGGAGAGCCAAAAAAGGAGGAATTTTGTGATTTTAGCTATCTCCCCCTGTTTTTTAAGTTCTATGTGTTATCTCTTGCATGATACTTGTATTATATGGGTACTAGGTGGTCAAAAGGTGCAATAGTAGTCCAATACAAGGTTCATGGTCTTAAGGAAGACTTGGTCATGGTCTTTGGTCAAGGAAACATGGTATGTTATTCTAGTTGTTGTTTAATGGAACTAGTGAAGTACAAAGACTATTTGGAAGGTTTCTCTCTTATATTTTTTGTATACCTTGCTATAATATTCGGCATATGTATGATATCTAGATATATTTTGTACACTTTTATGTATTTGGGTATAATGTGCGGTATTTGTTGAAGCGTTGAACTGTTTTTTGGCGGTTCAGGGGTATGCCCTAAACGTAATTTTATTGCGAAAATAATATTAATTTACGTACATTAAAAATAAATGAAACAAGGATCATCTTATTCTCAAAATAATTATTTAATACTTACTTGATGTAAACGCTTAATTGTTTGATGCCCGTTTACATTGAACGCTAATTTTTAGCTTACGCGATTTAGCTTAACATTTATGATTTAAAGCAAATGCGTACAATACAAAAGGTACATTGTGGATTTATCGACGTCGTCAATGACTTGAAAACACAGGGTGTTATACATGTTATGAGTGTGGTAGTACCGATCATGTCAGGTCAGCTTATCCTAGATTGAATAGGGCACAAGGACCGAAAGGAAATCGTTCGAACCAAGTTGCTGCTAATAACGGGGGTTAGGGTTGTAGAAACCAAGGGAATCAGGCTAGGGGTAGGGCATTCATGTTGGGAGCATAGGAAGCTCGCCAGGATTCGAATATTGTGACGGGTATGTTTACTTTGAACAATCATTTTGCCACTACCTTATTTGACTCTGGTGTCGACTATAGTTTTGTTTCCACTACTTTTATACCTCTGTTAGGCTTAGAGCCCAGCGACTTAGGTTTCAAATATCAGATTGAGATAGCTAGCGGGCAGCTAGTAGAGATTGATAAGGTTATTAAGGGATGTAAACTAGAAATCAAAGGTCATGTTTTTAACATTGATTTGATACCTTTTGGGCACAAGAGTTTTGATGTGATTATAGGTATGGACTGATTATCAAATTATAAGGCTGAAATAATTTGTCATGAGAAGGTAGTAAGGATACCACTACCGGATGGCAAGGTAATTAGAGTATTAGGAGAGAGACTGGAATAGAAAGTGAGACTCTTGATGAGTGCTAAGGCTAGTGAAATGAAACAAGAAGAGATTGTTGTGGTTAGAGATTTTCCTGAGGTATTCCCAGAGGATCTATCTGGATTACCGCCTGTTTAGGAAATTGAGTTTTGGATTGAGTTAACCCCTGGAGCAACGCCGGTAGCAAAGTCTCCTTATCGTTTGGCACCTTCTGAATCGGAGGAGTTATCTAGACAACTCAAGGAACTCCAAGACAAGGGTTTCATTCGACCCAGTTTGTCGCCTTGGGGAGCATCGGTATTGTTCGTTAAGAAAAAGGATGGTTCTTTTAGGATGTGCATTGATTATAGAGAGTTGAACAAGTTGACTGATAAGAATCGTTATCCACTTCCTAGAATTGATGATCTATTTGATCAACTGCAAGGTTTGCAGTTTTTCTCGAAGATAGATCTTAGGTTTGGATACCATCAGTTGAGAGTGCATGAGGATGACATTCCAAAGACTGCATTTAGAACTCATTATGGACATTTTGAGTTCACTGTAATGCCCTTTGGTCTGACTAATGCACCAGCGGTATTTATGGATTTGATGAATAGAGTTTGTATGGCACTTAGCTTGATAAAGTGTGTGATTAGTGTTTTATAGACGATATATTAATCTACTCTAAGACTCAAGAGGAGCATGTAGAACACCTATGGTTAGTCTTGGGACTACTCAAAAAGGAGAAACTGTATGCTAAGTTTTCTAAGTGTGAATTATTTCTAAAAGAAGTACAGTTTCTTGGGCATGTGATAAATGATAATGGGATTCATGTAGACCCTAGTAAGATTGAAGCTGTTAAGAATTAGAAAGCCCCAAGAACTCCGACTGAGGTTCGTTTGTTCTGAGGATTGGCTGGGTATTATCGTAGGTTCATTGAGAACTTCTCTAAGATAGCTAAGTCTCTAACTATCTTGACTCAAAAGTGTAAGACTTTTGATTAGGGTGAGGAACAGGAATTGGTATTACCAACTTTTATGGATAAGTTGTGTAATGCGCTTGTTTTAGCTCTCCTCGATGGTCCAGAAGACTTTGTGGTATATTGCGATGCGTCCAGGATAGGACTAGGATGTTAGGTTAATGCAAAGAGGTAAAGTGATAGCCTATGCGTCTAGGCAGTTGAAAATTCATAAGAAGAATTATACTACCCATGATTTGGAGTTGGGTGCGGTAGTGTTTGCACTTAAGATCTGGAGACATTATCTGTATGGGATAAAAAGTGTCATCTATACGGATCATAAGAGTCTTTATCATATCTTTAGTCAAAAAAAGTTGAATATGCGACAGCGTCGCTAGATAGAGTTGTTTAGTGATTATGATTGTGAAATTCGCTACCATCCTAGTAAGGCGAATGTGGTGGCTGATGCCCTAAGTAGGAAGGAAAGAGTAAAGCCTAAGAGAGTTAGAGCTATGAATTTGACCCTTCAGTAGAGTATCAAGAATAGGATACTGGCGGCTCAGAAGGAGGTTGTGGATGAGTCTACAAGATTGCAAAAAGATTTGGATGAGATGATGGAACAGAGAAGTGATGGAACGTTGTACTACCTGGATCAAATATGGGTACCTTTGAAGGGTGAGGTGAGAACCCTGATAATGGATGAAGCCCATAAGTCGAAGTACTCTGTACACCCAGGAGCTGATAAGATGTATTATGACCTTAGAGATAGGTATTAGTGGCCGAGTATAAAGAAGGACATAGCTGAATATGTTAGTAGTGTTTGACTTGTTTGAAGATTAAGGCTGAGCATCAAAGGCCATCTGGCTTACTTCAGCAACCTGAGATTCCTGTATGGAAATGGGAAGAGATAGCTATGGATTTTGTGACTAAGTTGCACAGGACTAGTAGTGGGCATGACACAATCTGGGTCATTATGGACCGGTTGACTAAGTCTGCTTATTTTCTACCTATGCGTGAGGATTATAAGATGGATACATTGGCTAGATTGTATTTGAATAAGATAGTTGCTAGACATGGTGTGCCGATCTCGATCATATCAGATCATGATAGATCTGATTTTCCTGCAAATTGACCCAGGTGGTCAATGGAATTCAAGATGGTTACATGGCACAAAAGGTTATATATAACTTATAATTGGTATCTTACCAGTTAAAAGTTTCATAAGGTGTCTTTTTATGAGGCTTGGTTCTATAATACACCTATTTAGAACATAAACACGCCAAGTACTAACTGCTTCAGCCTAATAACATGTTAGGTAAGAATGAATCTCAAGCATGTAATAGCAGCTCAATTAGGGTCACTGTTTTTCTCCCAGCAAAACTCCATTTTTGTTGTGGAGTTCTAGCATTACTGTATTCCCTCTTGATCCCTTTAACCCACAGAATTCAATAACATCTCTGTTCTTAAATTTTTTTTTTTTACCATTATCACTTCTTAATGGTTTTTAACTTTTCAAGATTGTTACCATGGTACCCAAAAGGTCTTATATAACTTTCTAATTGGTATTCTTACCAGTTAAAAGTTCATAAGGTCGTCTTATTATAGGTTGGTCACTAATACCCTTTTAGAAATAACAAGCATTTACTAATGCTTCAGCCTCATAACATGTTAGGTAAGAATGAATCTGCAAGCTGGTCATGCAGCCTCATTAAGTGTCCTGTTATTTCTCCCAGCCTTCTCCTTTTTGTTGTGAGTTCTGGCATTAACTGTATTCACTCTTGATCCCTTTAACCCACGAAGTCCAATAACACTCTTCTGTTCTTAATTTCTGTACCATTTATCATTCTATGGTTTTTAACTTTTTGATTCAATTGGTTCTCAATTTGTCCTATAAATTCCTTAAGGATTCCACTAGTTTTATCCTTGTTTTTAGAAAAACCCAACTAACCTGTAAACTCTTCAGTGATAACTAGGAATAGGTTTAGGGTTTAGGCCGTCCTTAACATATGTAAGTCAAACATATTCCATATGAAGAAGTTGTAGTGTATGGCTAAATTGAGTTACTGCATTTTGGCCTTACTGGAGGGCCTGTGTTGTTTTCCTTCTAAAAAGCAATCACAAGTTGGTCATTTTGAAAAATCTTTGAAGGTAGACCTCTGACAAGGTTTCCCTTCACAAGTTTATTTAAGTTTTTGAAATTGACATGACCCAACCTCCTATGCCATTTGTTAGATTCATCAGTTGTGGCCTTTGCAATTAAATAAGCCAATCCTCCTGAAGGAACAATGTTCTCTAAATTGAAGCTGTACATATTGTTTTGTCTGGGGATTTTAAGTTATATTGATTTTCATCAGGTTAACTTAATTTCAGGAGACAACAACCAAGACATTCAGAGTCGGATACAGAACCTTGGTCTTTTTGTCCACACATTGTGCACAGAAAAAAGTTGAAATGCTGAAGTTCTTTCACAAAGCACACATCCTCAAAATCTAACTTTCCAGTTTTTATTTTACCTTTACCTGTTGATATAACCTTTACTACCTCCAAAAGCAATAGGGCCACCATTAAAGTCTTGAAATTCAGCAAGGTAGGCCTTGTTTCTAGCATGTGCCGGGAACATCCACTATCAACTATTCTTTATTCTTTATAGCTATATGTGGATAATCCTGGCACATCAAATAAAAGGATTCAGTTTCTCTTAGGGACCCAAGCCTGTTTGGGCTTGAATCTGCCTAGTGGATCTTTGAAATTATAACAATTTCTTAGATTGGATCCACTATTGTATTTGGAGATATTATGCCAGTTATATATTTGTGGTCTCCAAGTATAACCTGCTGAGGGCTTAACAGCAGTTTCCCTTTTTCCCCCAACTAGTACTAATGCATTTTCCTTCAGCAGTATAAGCTTATGGATTTGAAAATTTTTTTCTAAGTACTGTTGTCTTATTAAAAGGCCTTGAAGATGGTGAATGAGTTTTGTGAAAAACATTTGCTGGTCTAACTCTATTCACAATGGGCTTAATAGTATTAACTTTCATGGCAGTACTAGTTAGTACTGTCTTTTGTTAAAACTTTGCCTAGCAGTATTAAAATTTTTAGTACTGCTAGCTTTAGCAGTATTAACTGGAATTTTACCGTTCTAGTTAGTACTGCTGAAGGAACAAATTGGTTTTGTTTATTTCTCTTTGGCACATTATTCCAACCATTGTTAATGTTAGCTTTCTTGCCATCCTCTTCTCAATGAAAATCAAAATCTCTAATTAAATGATTAAAGACTACCACATACAAATAACATGTCTTCTTACAGCAAACCCATGCCTAACTTCTTTCTTTCAATTTAGGTTTTGGAACTTTGTGTGAATTGAGTCTTAACATTTTTCATAGGAGTTTTACTTGCTGGTTAGCTAAATAGGTGTTTCTTGTTGTTTTGTTGGTATAGACACACACTCATCTTCACTATCTGATTCATAACTCCTCATGATGGAGCATCAGACCAGACCTTAGGGTTGACTTTCTACATTAGATTCTTTAACAAACTGGTTCAGTCATTTAAATTCAGGAGGGATCTGTATAATGTTAGATTCACAGATTATCAGATTCAACTTGATTGGGTTAGATTTAACTAGGTTGAGTATGATTTTGGACCATATGAAAATTGTGAGTAATCTACTTCAATGTCAGGTCCAGAGGGCATATAATTCCCTGTTTGGGTGGGGTATAGCATGCATGTCCTCTGCAGTAAACAAACCTATCATACAAAGGTTGGTTTTCTATCTCACTCTCTTTATTCATAAAAACACTTTGCAAATTCATTTTTCATAACTCAAAATACATCTATCTGTGATCCCCATACCCAAGCCCAAACTTATCATTAGCACTCATTTGGGTATTTAGCAGTTTACTAAGATTCTTAGAAGATTAGGCCATTTTTCTACTTTTGCCTTTAATCTTCTTTTTCTTTTTGTGCTTATGTAATAATTTTCTTATGGTATGTGAGTTACATCTGTTTTTCATCTAAGTTATTGTCATAAATTTATCTTTTGTTCATACCAAAAGTTGTCCTTGTTGGATGAGCAATAACTGTGCTTCAACTTTCTAAGACTTGAGAATATGCCTTTATTTCTATGCTTGCATAACTAGTTGTTCTTCTTTGAGTATCATACAGTTTTTTAAGGTTAGCATAAGACTCTTTTACATTATTTGAACTTAAAATTACCTTGGGTCTGAGTTTGAGCTGTTGCAAGCCATCAAATGCTATCTGTTCATCTTATGATGATTTGGTCCAATCTACACCTTCTCCATCAATTGTCACCAATGCTTTAGAATCCTCCTTTTGTCCAGTTCTGCTCCCATCCTTGTTTCCAGAATTCCATGCATTCCTCCTGTTATCTTGAGTTCCCTTGATTCTACACTCTCTTGCAAATGCCATTGTTTTGTGGCCATATATGTAGCCTTCCACTTTGGTTTTATCAAAAGCCAAACAGGTTCTTTTGCATCATATTGTAGCTTTTACCAGTTTTCTTGTAAAAAACTTTTTCATTCTTCATTGAGATCATGTCCACTTGCCACTTTAAGTCATTTCTTCAAGGTCATATTAATCAATCTGTTCCAATTCCTCTTGATCAGTTGAGGGAAACTTGAGTGATTAGCAAGGTGGAGTTTGATGAAGTTTGATCTTACTTTATGTTTTAACCAGAATATGATTGGGAACACAAATATGCGGTATTATCTTCTTTAGTACTGTTTGTATTTCAGAGACAAAAGCTACATTTTGTGGGCTAGAGGATGATGATGCAGTAGAGCCTTTTATATCACTCTCAAAGACTCTTAGATTATTGTACAAATCATCAAAACTTAAACTGTCTACTCCTGGTTTTGTCCTCATTATCAAGGCAACTTGTGACCAGGCAGAAGGTAGAGATCTTAGAAATTTTTGATTTGCATCCTCAGTAGATACACCTGCTTCATGAATCTCTAACTGACTTAGTAGGATTTGAACCTGTCATAGCCTTAGTGAAGCCCTTCTGGTTGGATACAGAGAATCCTTCAAATTGTTTTGCTTCAAGGATATAATTTTGCATTTTCTTAGATTGTCATTTCCACAATCTAGATTTGATGGCATCCCACATTTCTTTTGCATCAGTCATCTTATGGAACTTAGCAAGATGATCTTCTGGTAGGGCCATAAGCAAGGTGGTCCTTGCTTTTCTCTCTCTTTCTCTGGCTACAATCTCTTCTGCAGTTCTAGGAGGCAAAACCTTAATTTGTCCTGATGTATCTGTAGTGATTATACGGGCCATTCCTCATTTTGTATAACTCTAGATTGGATAGTCTGAATGGGCCAAAGTGTGCTCCATTTTCATAGCCATATTTCATATTCTCCCTTTGAGAATAGGCAGCTTGTTGGATTGATACTGTATGGAGGAGTTTGTTTGGTTGGTGTTTGTATGATGGTGAGGGTAGAGGTGGTGGTGGTGGTGTGGAATTTCATCTTGTGATTGTAGGACATGTTTGTTTTAAAGGAAGAAGGTTTAAACTGGGATTAGTTGTTTTTCTTATTCAGAGTTTCTCACAGGCTCTGATACCACTTGGAGTCACTTTGAATAGTCTATGCAGCATATAGAGGAGATAGCCAAGATGTTATAAATAAAGTTGACTATATAAAAAATACTAATTATGAATACTATGTGTTAATGCGGCGAATCTAAAACAAGTACTAAGAAAAAACAATGAAGAACTAAATAAATAACTTCTATTAATCTGCTTTGAATGTTTACAGATTACTAAACTATTTAGATATTGATTTTGCTATGAGATTTCTTGAGGTCGTATATCTAACTATGCCAAGAGGGATCCTTTTTTTGACTAAGGAAAAACCCTAACCAGGCTTACAAAACGCATTAAAATTTCTTTTACCTAAAATATCTAACTTACTATATCTGCTTAATACGGTACTAAACTATTTTTCTATAACGGTACTAACTTAATGATCTGTACTTAACATCTTTGTACTGTCAGTACTAACTATAAACTATCAGTACTAACTATTGTTTTCGTCGGTAATAAGTAGGAAAAACATAAATGCTAAAATAGAATCCTACAGTCCGGGCCTGATTTATGAGGGACAACGAAATAGTTTATTATGTGATAGTAATATGTTTCATAAATTCATAATGTTTTAGTAAGTGGTTTGCATGAATAATTAGAGAATTGGAGTAGATTGGCGGAAATTTCACAATACATAGATTTGATAGATAAATTTGAAATCGTTCAGTACAACAAAAATTTAAGAGGGAGTACAATGAGATTCTTAAAGGATATAGAGTCTACGATAGTTCAAACTTAAGTTTTACTAGGTAATAGGTCTCTCATTATATGTTAATGTTAGACGTTGTGGTAATAGAGTCTTCACAAGCTTTTCCTTTCTAGTACATGTCCACACGGTTCTGAAACATCACTATTGGACAATTACTCTTGTAGTATCCCAGACTTCCACACTCATAACAAGTGAGAGTTCGTTAATTCCTAGCAGTAGTAGGTGTTCTACAATTTTGGGTTATGTGGCCAACCTTCTTGCAATTTCTGCACTTTACAGTGCACGGTCCATTATGGTGAAATTTGCACTAGTTGCACAGAGGTAGAGATCCAGCATATTCCTTCTTGTTGATTAGTCTAGTAGTGTGTGCTCTAGGCACCTTATGCCCTTTGTGTTGTTGGCTCGAGCTTCCATTGTGGTTACCTTCCCACTTCCTTTTGTTGCTAGCATTCTTTGCTACCTTGTCTTCTTTTCGTTCGGTCTGGCTCATTGACTTGTGGGCCATGTTGGTTTTTGTCTAATAATACCAATAACCTCGATAGTGTTAGCCACTCGCTGGGCTACAACCCGCTCAATTTCCTCAACACACATTCCTTGATTAACAGTTGTCATCGTTTCCTAAAGATCATAGGGAATAAAATGTATATGAAGTTTCATCTAAGGAAAAATCATAACACTCCATGATTATAATATATATGTAAGGTAAGACTACGTCATCATCATCGTCGTTTCCTGAAGGGTCGGCTAGAGATAGGTGCTCCTTATCCTCCTCGTCCTCCTCATACTACACAACATCATCATCATCGTCGTCGTCATCATATGACTCATTATCATCATTGTCTCCTCCGTCGAAGGAATGGTCAGCAGGATCCTCCTCATCCACCTCCGAATCGAAGTCAGCAATGTAGCCCAGTGATAGGGGTGTAGGTAAGGCATCTACAAGTAGAGGTTGATCCTCTATTGGTGCCTCTAGCTCCTCATTAGAAGCTCACTGGAATCTCCATGGCTCAGAATTAATATAGACAAACGTGTAGGTAACCGTCGATGGTGAAAACATGACTACATGCAATGAGCAAAACTTAACTTATATAAGTATATTATATAAGACCGGTATGGAAAATATGAATATGCGCTCATGGCATAAATGAATGATGGTAAGATATCATATTCGATAGCTTAATGTTTAGGTAGCGTTTAGGACTTACGAGATTATAGTGCTACCTTTCCTAAATAAATGTTCCCCTATTTATATAAATAACCCTTATATAAATAATTGTAGAGTATGTGCGAAAGAATGCAAACTCATCTTTGTATATATACATAAGACCCTCATGGTAATGTACGTACTATAATATGAACACATATATGAATCATGTAAGAATCTAGTAAAACTAACTAATGCAACAACTAGTGTATGTATGTCCCGTTAAAACCCCTTTATATGAATGCAATGTTTGAGAACAGTTATTGTCCAGCAAAAACATTTGACCTGGTTCTCTATAACCTTGGATCTAGATACCAATCTGTAACACCCCCAAATAGGGTCGCAGCGGAATAATGTGTCCGGGAGCGTTACGTCATAGATCAATAGCACAAGATACGAGAACGACCTCTAAAAGAGTCGTTTAAAAATACGATACATTGGATTTATTGAAATTGTTTGATACAAAGCGCAACGTCTTAAATTGTTCAACATTTGATAATAAGTATTTTAGATCAAAACAAATATCCCTAGATGTAATGACTCAAATCTTTTATGCATGACTCCCCAAAAGAGTATCCCCAATGTATCCTTAGCACCTCGTGCCTCATTGACTTGAGAAAACATGCTTTAAAATGTTAACATTAAGTTGGTGAATTCATAGGTTTATGTAAATATAATGTAGGACCGCAAGATTTCCCTGTGTGATTATCCAACCTGTGCACCCATCACAAAATGGAATTACATTTCCCTAAGTTCATGACACTGAAGCTCGACATGTATGAATGCAATATAAATATTGCCACATTACCCGTGATGATGTTCAACCCGAAACATCCCAAATCCGACATGGTATACATCCGTTGGTTCACTCCGTGACACCAGTGAGAGCTACTCACCCGGATGGGGATGTCAATCCCAAATAGATCTATTTATAACATTCGCGCTCACACAAAGTAATTGACAGTTCATGATAATGGGCACAGTGGGTTATCGCTACTTAGGCAAACACGTAATCATGATAAAATATACACTTGCGTCCAATTTGTAAAACAATGCATGTATCTCACCCCAAAAGTTGTAAATCATTGATATAGTAAAACATGGGGCTATAAACTCACCTTAGTGAATAAACTGATTTATATGAATCAAGGGAATGGAAACGTCACGGATAAGACCGAATGCAACCTAATTAAATATAGGTCGTATGAGTACATTGTACTTAATAATACTACATCACAAGTTATATAGTTACACCACCACCTAATAGTTTTTGTTTAGTTTAAAATGTTGAAATAATAATCAAATCGTACTTTATCAAATAACTGCATATGTATTTGTACCCGTAAAGTAAAGTGTTGTTTTTGTCCCACAATTAATTGTTTGTTAATAATACTTGTTTTAATATTATTATTGATTATATAATGATATTATATAATCGGTTTGATTGTTTTTATAAAATAGTGCACAAAAGTAAAAATAGTGCATACGGTTTTATAAACCTTATATCTTTATCGTTTAAACTCCGTTTTTCACGTTATTTATATCCATGGCTCCGTATTAAGAAAATATATCAAAATATTATATTTATGATATTTATGCCCCTGATGAACAGTAGTTTTAATTGTTTTTATAAAATTATATAAAACTACTTTTATATAATTAATCGTCGTAAACTTTCAAAAGTCATAACTTACTAATATTTAATCCGTTTCGCTTGTTCTTTATATGTATGGATTCGTATTTGAAAAGTCTAATGAAATTTTATATTTATAATATGGTTTGGTACTGTTATGAACAGTAAGAGTAAGTGAAAGTTTATAAAAATACTTTTTATAACTTTATTTATTGAAATCGTATTTTAATTGTATCTTGTTCGTTTTAATTCGGTTTTTAGTGATTCCTATGTCCACGTCTTCGTAATTAAAAGCTCTATTTAAAAAATTACTCCCCAACAGGTTACTATCGTGAACAGTAACATATGTTTATAAATTTACTTTTATAAAAGTACTTTTTAACTTAAACTTGTAAATAACGTATCACCTTCATTTTAAATCTGTTTTTCGAGTTTCTTACATGTTTGGATTCGGCATGAAAAGTACTATCTTTATAAAATATCTCCCTTAATATATTAGATCTGAAACAATGAATATTTTTATAAAAATACTTTTATACATTTAATTATTGTAAACTTAAAAACGTCATATCTTCTTCGTTATAGCTCGGTTTTTCAAGTTCCTTATATGTTTATGACCCTTGTGATGAGTACTAATTCAATAAAACATAAAATATATGTGTTTACACACGAATTCAAACAGTAGGTAATTAAGTTTGTGCCTAATTATCTTTATATACTTGGTTTATATACTTTTCCTTTTATTAAACCATTGTCAGTCCTCTAACTTATGAAATGACATAACTTGATATATTCTAAGTCCTTTATAATGTGTCCATAATACTTGTCCATGAGTAAGTGTCCTCAAAATCATTTGTTCATAACTTTTGTGTAATTAAAACTTTCAACACAAAATAATTTATAAACTAACCATATAAATTATCTAACACTTATATAAATTGTATACCTTCATTTTAAGTATTATTTCACTAATGTACATATAAAATTCAAACCATATATATTTTGCAATATCTCATAATTTCATGAAAATAACCTAGGTGGTGATTAACATATATATCAAGTATGTAAACATGTAAATGAATAATGAAGATGTTAAAACTTAAATGGACCTTAGAGATGAGTAGTAGGATGATGAACACAAGCTTATACTTAAGCTTAAACCCAATAATGTAAACCCAAGATCAAACCCTAATGAGAAAACCCTAATTATATTTCTTGTATACTTCTTGTTAAACCACAAACCCAAGCTTCCAATGCACTTGAATGATCTTAGATATACTTAGAATGAATACTTGTATGCTTGAATATGAAAATTATATGAAACCCTAAATAAATAAGGGTGAGCCAACCAAAAGCTAGATGAAACCCTAGTTTATTAATGTATGCCGTGGGTTTTGGCTTATAAAATGGAGAGATTTCATGTGCATACACCTTGTATCCGGCCATAGGTGATAAATGAGTAAGATTTGAGTTAATTTTTATGTATTTAGTGAAAAAGTGGGTATTTGTTGGAGTATAGATGGGTATTGGTGCTTTCGGGTATGCCTAAATGTATTTTATTGTGAAACGTACGCGTTTTACGTAACCAACAAAAATAAAATATGAAAAGTTACAAATTATACTCTAAATAATTCTATAACACTTTCTTGATGTAAACTTTAACTTGTTTGGTATCCGTTTACATTGAATTATGATTCTTAGTTTACGTGATTTAACTATTCGATGATAATTAAAAGCGAACGCGTAAAACTCTAAAAATAAATAATGATAATAATTGAGTCGAGAAATGACCTGAAAATGAGAAATGTTACAGTCTCTACCCGTTAGAAGAGCCGTGTCCTCAAGGCTCAAGTTGCAACACTTGATGAAGGTACGGGTTTAGTGAAGAGATGTGGATACTTCTTTTGAAATTGGTCTTCACGTTCCCATGTGAACTCAGGACCTCTCCTTGAGTTCCATCGAACCTTGACAATTGGGATACAGCTTTGCTTCAACCGTTTGACTTCTCGATCCATGATCTCTACAGGTTCTTCCATAAAATGGAGCTTGTCATCCACATGGAGTCCTTCCAACGGAACGGCTAATGGTTCATCGGAATAACATTTCTTCAGTTTGGATACATGAAATGTATTGTGAACTCTGCTAAACTCTTGAGGAAGCTCAAGCTTGTAAGCAACGGATCCAACCTTTTCTAGCACCTTAAAAGGTCCAACATATCTAGGGTTTAACTTCCCCCGTTTTCCAAAACGTACAACCCCTTTCCAAGGTGATACTTTGAGCATAACCCTATCCCCAACTTGAAACTCCATCGGCTTACGCTTTAAATCGGCATAACTCTTTTGTCGGTCATGAGCGGCTTGCATTCTCTGCTTGATCTGAATGACCTTCTCAGTTGTCTCTTGGACCATTTCTGGACCGGTGAGTTGAACTTGTCCGACCTCGGCCCAACAAACAGGTGAACGACACTTCCGTCCGTAAAGTGCCTCAAATGGTGCAGCCTTGATGCTAGCGTGATAACTGTTGTTGTAAGAAAACTCAACTAGTGGCAAATGTCTAACCCAACCATTTCTAAAGTCGATCACACAAGCACGTAGCTTATCCTCGAGAGTTTGGATAGTTCTCTCTCTTTGTTCGTTGGTTTGTGGATGGTATGCAGTACTCATATCCAAGCTAGTACCCAAAGCCTTCTGAAGTGATCTCCAGAAATTTAATGTGAACCTAGGGCCACGATCACAAATGATTGAGACTGGTATTCCATGCCTCGTGACTACCTCTTTTAGGTATATTCTTGCCAATTTCTCCATGGAATCAGTTTCTCTCATTAGCGTAAAGATTGCAGACTTAGTAAGTCGGTTAACAATCACCCAAATGGTGTCATAACCTTACGACGACTTAGGAAGCTTTGTGACAAAATCCATTGTGATGTTATCTGATTGCAGTTTTACATACATATAAAATAATATACTTATAGAGAAATTAAGGAAATCCCCAAGTATCCCTTGGACAATTCCACTCACAAAGATATATATATATATAGAATACGTATAATAAACCGGGCAAGTATGATCACCCGGGTCGTTATCCCCAATGACTAGTGAAATTGAAACCACGTTTAGGTTCGGATCCTGATTTGAATGAAGCAAAGATATTTGATTTGGTTTCTAGAAATTTAAGCCCTAATTTTTTACTTTTTATTTAACTCTTAATTAAACTAATTAAAAATTAAACCTAATTACTAATTAAATCTATTAAATTTAATTAAAACTTAACTAAGGACTAATGGTGCAAATTCCTATCAAACTAACGGAGGGACTAATCTGAAAAAACAATTAAAATTGAAAAGTTACACTTTCTACCCTAAGAATCTATCCCGACAACAAACTAAGACCCGAATTAAGGTGAAATTTGAAAAGTGCTTAAAATGAAAAACTCAAAGAAGCAAAGTTGTAAAGGAAGCTAGGGGGAACAAGATTAATAAAGGCTACTTGGGCTGAAACTCACAAATAAGCTCAGGAAGAGCTTATCTTTAAGCTGATTACAGAAAGTGAGGTTTTGAGCTTACTTCTACTTAATCAGCCATAAAATGCTCAAATTAAGCTTAATTCTAAAAAGGAAAAGTGATCTAGAAAGCTTATGATGTGCTTAATCTATAAATGAGAAGAAATTAAAGCTTAAACTACTTTATTGTTACTAAAATCGATCATGAAATAAGCAAACTCAGGAAATAAGCAAAGTAACACAAAATCAAAATAAGCTACAAACCTTTTTAAGAGAAATTAGAATTTGAAACTTTAAGGACTTATTAAACTACTTATTATCCATCTAAATAAGCTATAAAATCTAGACTTATAAGCTAATTTAACAAATTTAAATTCTAAAGATTCTAAGTACTGTTTTTGGCTTTTTAGCTTTTTGACATCAAAAATAAGCTAAGATAATAAGCTAGAAAATGAAATTAAAGACTTAAACTATATTAAGCTATATTAAAACTTAAATCCTACTGAATTTAATAAGCTAAATCTTAAAATTACTTATCTAAATTAAGCTGAGAACACAGCAGTACTAACGGAGGTTAGTACTGGTAGTATAAAAAGTTCAGCAGTACTTTCACTTGAAAGTACTGCTGATGCAATTTGGTTTTTTAAGAACAAAATAAAGCTATGAAATAAACTAGAAAATGAAAACTAAAGCTAAATTCATAATAAGTGGTCGGTGATATTCACACTGTAAATATATATAATATATAATAGAATATAAAATATATATATAAGTATAAAAATCAACAATCAATAAAACCGAGAAGTAGTATAGAGCTTTCCCGACTAACTTTAGGTTAGTACTGCTAGTGATTGAGACTGCACTAAACCAAACACTCCTTTACCATTTTGACAGGATTTAGAAAAGCTTTTTAAGAGAAATTTGATGCACAAAAGCTAATACCAGATAAAAACTAGCTTAAAACAAACTTAATAATCATGATTAAACAACTGAATAATACTTAATCTAAGATCTAAACTATTTAAACTAATATTTTTGGATTTTATGAGTTTTTATGACAGAAATTGATAGCTAAAGATCTCAAAACTAATCAGCTAAAACATAAGACCATTAAGCTTAATGAAGGACATTAACACAAATTAAGTACTCTAATAAACAAATAAGCAAGACTAAAACATATAAGCTAATACTATGCTCTGAAATTAAGAGATGGAAAAAGAGAAACTTACTAAAACTTTAGCTAACACAAAAGGTACCAATTAAGCAGCTACAAGCTCTCTAGTTATGAATAAGTAGAGTTTAAAGTTCCTTGGGATTCTGCTTCCTAGTAGATCCCCTTCCAAAAGCTTAGGGAAAATTCCAATAAGATCCATGAAAGTTTAAATTGATTTAAGGTTTAGATAAGGTTAATTCTGAATTCAAACAGCTCAATTTCAGCTTAGAGACTGAAAGAGCTTAATAAGAGCTTATTAGCTTATTGAGACAATATGACTTAAAATGAGAGCTTAGAAAACGAGATTTAGAATATTAAAAACTGAATATCATTAATTGAAAAAGCTGATTACAATACTTGAAAAGAAAAATTACATTTAAGAAAATTACGAATTTAAGCTAAAAATAACTAAAAACTAAAATTTTACTCCTAAAAACTACTTATTGTGTGTGTGAGAAGTGAGGTCTTTTTATAGTGTCCAGCTGAAGCTTCTAGGACCTCTGCCTTGCTCTCCAAACTTTCAATCTCTGCCATTCATTGCTTTAATCATTGGGGCTAAATTTTGAGCCGTTAGATCAAGATGTGTACACCTGGGGATTGCCAGCGTGGCATTCTTTGATGTGACGTTTGTGCTAGTTTTGTGAGAGAGTTTAGCACAAAACCCACCACTATTTGTGCTTCTTTCTTTGATTACGTGGCTCTTCTTTAATGAATCCTTTGATAAAGACTGATTTGACCCTGGGTTTGTGATGTAGACCTCTTGAATTGACTTAATCACCCTTTAATTTTGATTTGCCCTTTGTTTTACCATGGAGGTAAGAATGAAGAAGAGGATGATAGTAATTGTGTTTCCCGCTCATTCGTCGACAGTTAAAAATGTCTGTTGGTTTGGGCGGTTAACACATTTGGCCCCTCTCTTTATTTTCCTCTTTTCATTCTTCTCTAGCTAACTTTCGGGATTGGCAAGAATAGTCCTTGTGGATTGCTAAAGGACTTGGGCTTTGGCTTCGGCCTTGTACTCTTCTGATTCTCGTGTCCGGGCTTGCTTGATTTTGACTGTTTTCTTGCAATCTTTGACTTATCCATACCTGCACACACAAAACATAAATACAAGCATATTTTTGCCATTTTTGGTCTGTTTTGGGTTTAATTGGGTCTTTTTAGGCATAAACGGATATGTGTATTTTACACTTATCATTATCCCACTTCCATTGGGGTATCTCGGGTTATACCAACAAACCCGATGGCCTTTGGTGTTATGCTTTGACCCTAGCACATGTTAAACATTTGCTAACATAGGTGGTGATGTCGGCTTTCATATTGGGCCACCAATATAGCTCCTTCATGTCTTGGTACATCTTGTCAGAACCCGGATGGATGGAGTATTTTGATTTGTGGGACTCGTGCATGATCACTGTCCTCAAGTCACCATAACATGGCAACCAACTCCTGCCGTTTTAGCATAAGGTTCCATCAGCGCAAGGTTCCAACTTTTCCTTCGGTATATCCTTCCTGATCATACCACCTACATCTTTGTTCTTGAGATTCTCTGGTTTTTGTGCTTCGGTCTGAGCATTCAATATTTGTTTGGGAAAATCCAAACCAATATTCATCACTAAGGCTCGGACTCTTAATGGTTTAATTCTCTCTTTCCTGCTCAAAGCATCAGCAACAACATTTGCTTTCCTCGGGTGATAACGAATCTCACAATCGTAATCACTAAGCAACTCCAACCAACGAAGTTGCCTCATATTCAACTCCTTTTGGTCAAGTATGTGTTGTAGACTCTTATGATCTGTGAACACCATATACTTGGTTCCATAAAAGTAGTGCCTCCAAATCTTTAGAGCAAACACCACTGCACCAAGTTCCAAATCATGAGTAGTATAATTTTTCTCATGAATCTTCAACTGTCATGATGTATAAGCAATCACCTTCTCGTTTTGCATCAACACCGCACCCAATCCTTTATGCGACGCATCGCAATAAACAATGAAGTTCTAAGCTCCTTGAGGGAGAGCTAAGATAGGTGCGCTACATAAATTATTCTTCAATGTCTAAAAAGCTCCATTTTGCTTGTCACCCCACTCAAAGGCGACTTTCTTCTGAGTGAGTTTGGTACATATGCTTAAGACGTATTTTTGAAAATCCTTCAATGAATCTTCGGTAGTAATCGACAAGACCTAAAAATCGATGAATCTCCATTGGAGTCTTAGGAGATGCCCAATCTTTTATGGATTCAATCTTGGCGGGATCTACGTGGATGCCTTGACAATCAATCACGTGGCCGAGGAATTGTACCTTGGGAATCCAAAATTCACATTTAGAGAACTTAGCATACAATTTTTCTTTCTTAATCAATTCCAGAATTGCCTTAAGATGTTCTTCATGTTCTTTCTTGTTCTTTGAATAAATTAGTATATCATCGATAAAGACAATTACAAACTTATCCAAGTATGGTTTGCACACTCGGTTCATGAGGTCCATGAATACTGCAGGTGCATTTGTCAAACCAAATGGCATCACTTGGAACTCGTAATGACCATACCGAGTCCTAAATGCCATCTTCGGAATATCCTCTTCTCGTACTCTAAGCTGATGATAACCCGACCGTAAGTCTATCTTTGAATAAACACTGGATCCTTGTAGTTGATCAAACAAATCATCAATCCTTGGGAGAGGATAATGATTCTTCACCGTCAGTTTATTCAATTCCTGGTAGTCGATGCACATCTGGAATGATCCGTCCTTCTTTTTGACAAACTAGACCGAAGCTCCCCAAGGTGAGGAACTAGGTCTTATAAAGCACTTGTCGGATAGCTCTTGTAGTTGCTCTGACAACTCTTTCATTTCGGAAGGAGCCAATCGATAAGGTGCTCGTGCTACAGGTGCAACACCAGGTATATAGGAAACACTTCAGGAAATACTTTAGGAAAATCTTGAACGATTGGTACGTCCTTAAGTCGCTTCTCCCCCAACTTATCTTCAGTCTCCTTTGTAGTAACATATGCCAAAAAGACATGATGCCCTTTTAGCATGTACTTCTATGTTTTAGTGCGCGAGATAATGTTCAAACGAGTCTCGTTTCCTAGGCTTCTTTCATCACCATGGACAATTAAGGTTTCATTTCCCCAGGGAATACGAACGATCTTCTCAGCACAATCAATGACAGCATGGTACTTTGCCAACTAATCCATACCAACTATGACGTCAAAACTACCAAGTTCTACAGGCATTAAGTTAATGTTGAAGGGATGATCTAAGAAGTTTAATGTACAACCCCGAATGATAGTGTTTATCCCAATTATTTTCCCGTCGGCTAGTTCAACATCGTAATAATGGTCTAATGTAGTTGGTGTGATATCAATTAGGGAACTAAATGTATTAGATACAAAACTTCTATTGACACCAGTATCAAATAAGATAGAAGTATAGCTGTCGTTTAGAAGGAACGTACCTGTAACGACGTTGGAGTCTGGGTTTGTTCCCGCATTGCCCACCACATAAATCTGTGTTGGAGCATTGCCATTCCAACGTTGATTACCACGGTTTAAATTCTTCAACTTCGGGCAGTCCTTCTTAAAATGCCCCTGAACACCACACTCGTAACAAGTGGCAGCATTCTGAGTTATTTCGGAGTTCCCACGATTGTTATTATTACCATTGGGACCAGAACTTCTACAGTCACGAGCCAGATGACCGATCTTCTTGCACTTATTACACCTGGGAGCACATGGACCTTTGTGGTGATAGTCGCATTTTGTACACAAGGGCAATGATCACGTGTACTCCCTCTTTTTACTAGGCCCAGCAGTGTAAGCCATCCCAGTGTTCTGTCTCTTATTTTGTTGTTGGTGCCCCTGATTGTTTCCAGCATTAAATTCCAACTTCCTCTTTTGCTCAGCTTGCCTTTCAGTAATAGTAAGGACTTTTTGATCCATCTGATCATTGGCAAACTCAATTGCTTTCTCCATCATCTTGGGTTGATATGACATTACATTTCCTCGAATCATATCAGGAAGTCCACAAACATATTTCTTAACTTCCTCCGATTCCTCGTGGAACATTCTTCCACACATCAGTGCAAGCTCTTAAAAACGCAGAGTGTAACTTGCGACATTAGTACCTTTTACTTTTAGGTTCCAAAGCTCAATTTCTAACTTCTTGATTTCACCCCTTGGGCAGTATTTGACTATCATCATCTTCTTTAGTGCCTTCCAGTTCATAGCATAAGCAACATCTTTAGTGCCTTCCAAGGAAGGTGCAAGTAGCAAACTTAACTTGGTTCTCCACAGCACAGTTGCTGATATGGAACATTGATTCCATCTTCTCGCACCATTGTGATAGCACAACCACTCCTTTAGCACCCTTAAAAGTAAGAGGCTTGCAATTCAGAAAATCCTTGTACGTACACTCATAGGGAGTGCGTACAGTTCCTCTAATTCCAGTGTCAGAATTGTGGCTTCCGTCTCCATGACCATTAGTGCTATTTCAAAGAGTTTCATGGTTAGCAAGTGTCGCAGATACTCTTGCTTCTTTTAGTTGCTCAACAGCAGTAGCTGTCATAGGGGCAGCAGCCGCAGCAGCAGCAGCTCTTGTAGCAACAACAGCAGCCCTTGCAGTAGCAACAGAGGTTCTACTTGGCGGCATATTATTCTAAATCACAACAATATAAAACACGTGAGTTTTCATAAACATCACAACATGACATGGGTACAACATATATATAACAAGATCACATCACACAGTGATTATATAACATGACTGGGATCATAATACATAACAGAATTGAGATCGACATGACATAATACAACACATCATATATAACTGGGAAAACATACATGATTGTCTGATACAAGAAATGAAAAATACAAATCCTACTGCCGTGCTAGCTGGGTATAAAACCCATAATACTTAGCCGGCTAACATAATGATAGCTATGAATATGACATGAAAATGTAAACCTAGGCAGAACTACCAGCGCCCTCGGGATCATCTGCATGAGTCTGATCTCTAGCCTGAAGTGCCTGAATCTGTCCCAATGCCGCTGACAACTGTCCCTGTAGTGATGAAACCTGTGCAATCAATGTCGTCATCAGTGACTCCTGTGAGGCGATACGGTAATCCTGCATCTAGGTGTGAGTCCTATAGGCCTGCAGCTCATAGTGAACTGCTAATCTCAATCCCACTATATGTGCCCAAGCCTCTCAAGAAACTAGAGCCTCCTGATCCAACAGTCGTGCAATCTCATGGTGGAACTAACTATCCTCGATCAATACGTCAACTCTCTTTGATAGCTGAGTCTGTCTGTCCTGACCATCCTGGATCATAGCATAAATATCGTAAGTGTCTAGCAAGCTTGGTCAATCTAGCATTGACCCCCTCGAGGGTCATTAGTGCTACCTCCTCAACAGCCTCTGTCGGGTCTACCCAAACATCCCTAATACCATAGCCGACCTCCTCAACTCTTTGACGTTTGATCTCGGCATCCATAGTGTCGATAAACCCATAGTCTGCTCTATGACCTCCAGTAGGTCTAGGAGCAGCAGTCGAACTCTCCCCCACCTCATTCCTCGATGTGGGAGTAGTCAGACATAACCTCTTACGAGGTGGTAACTCGGCCTCGGGAGTGTCCTCCCTACGGTCGACTGGTGGTGGTATGGATAGTGAGGCTGGTAGTGGTGGTAGTGGAGATGATGGTAACGGTAATGATGTGGGTACAGGTGGTGGTAAATGTAGTGATGATGGTGGAGGTGGTAGTGGTGGTGAGGGAATCTGAGGTAGTGGAGATGACCAAGGTGATAGTGGAGATGGTGGTGGAATAGGTAAGGCAAGAAGTCTCTCGACCTCCGCCTCTGATGGCAACAGTATAGGTGTCTGGGGTCTGACGGACATCCTAGCCGTGTGCCGTCTAGGTGATGGTACAGGTGTAGGTGCAGCCTCATCAGTCTCAAATGCCTCTGTGTCCCCAGCTGAGGGAACAGGGTCGACAACGGGTATAGCAGAAGAGTCGGCCGGAGCTAGGTGCTCCTCCTCCTCGTCATCATCCTCGTCCTCAAAGGGCTCCTCATCCTCATCATCAGTATCATCATCATCATCGTCATCATCGGAGGGCTCATCATCACCATCCCCTCCATCAGCAGGATAGTCAGCATGATCCTCCTTGGGGTCCTCCTTTAGATCCTCATCTGATCGAGTCTGCCAAAACCTGTGACAAGGCGTAGGGAGGCCATCAACAGGTAGAGGCTGTTCCTCTAAGGGTGCCTCGGCATCGATGGTACTAAGTACTCGGGGTACCCCCATTCAAGGACTATGCAACCTCGACAGGTGAAGGTGGGTGCTTAGGACGGGGCACGTAATCGGGAGACGGTGGGTGCTTAAGTCCTGGCACATAGTCTGGAGATGGCGGGGCTACCGGCTGCATGGGGAGTCCATCGTATCCGTATATGATGACTCGTGGAGAACCTCCATCAGACAACTCCTCATCAGCTTCCCAGAAGACTCTCCCTGGCTCAGAATCAGTATAGACAGATGTGTAGGTGACTGTGGATGATAAAGACATGACAGAATCTGCAACACTCAAACAGATTTTACATTAGTACATATATAAGACCCATAATAATGTACTTAATATATTGTAAATACATATGTGAACCATGCAGCATCTAGTATACTCAACTAATGCAACAAGTATTTTTAAGTGATGTCCCATGGAAAACCCCATTTGTATATGCAATGTTTGAAAATGGTTATAAATCCAAAAAAACAATTGACCTAGTTCTTCTCTAACCTTGGCTCAAGATACCAAAAAATAGGTCGCAGACGGAATATTGAATCCCGAGCGTTACATCATAGATCAATAGCACAAGATATGAGAACGACCTCCAAAAGAGTCGTTTAAAAATACGATACATTAGATTTATTGAAACTGTTTAATACAACGCACAAAGCTTAAAATTGTTTCAACATTTGGAATAACAAATATTTTAGATCATTAACAAAATCCCAAAATGTAATGACTCCAAATATTTTATCTGCATGACTCCTCAAAAGAGTATCCCAATATATCCAAGCACCTCCGTGCCTCATTGACATGAAAAACATCTTTACAACAACAACATAAAGTTTGGTGAATCCAGAGGATTTATGTAAACATAATGGTAGGAACCCAAGATTTCCAAGTGTATGATAATGTACACCGATGCAAACATCACAAAGTGTAATTAACGTTCCTACTTCATGACATTGAAGCTCGACATGTATAATTGCAATATAAATTGCCAACCATTGCCCCTTGATGATTTCTAACCCACAACATCCCAAATCGACATGGTATAGCGTACGTTTGTCCAGCAAACCGGCCACAGTGAGTGCTACTTACCCGACGGGGATGTCAAACCCCAATAGATTCTATTTTATAAACATTCGCGCTCACACAAATAATGACAGTTTCATTGATAATGGGCAGAAGTGGGTATCGCTAACTTAGGCAAACACGTTAATCATATAAAAATGTACACTTGCGTCCAATTTGTAAAACAATGCATGTTTCTCACCCCGAAAGTTGTAAATCATTGATATAGTAAAACATGGGGCTATGAACTCACCTTAGTGAATAAACTGGAGTATATGAATCAAGTGAAATGGAACGTCACGGATAAGACCGAATGCAACCTAAGTAATTTATAGGTCGTGTAAGTACCATGTACTTTGAATAACCAATACTACATACAATCCTATTTAGTTACATCACCACCTAAAAGTGTTTGTTTAATTTATAAAAATTAAACAATTAAATTTGTACTTGCAAAATAAGTGTCCATTTACTTGTAGTTGTAAAGATGATATACTTGTCCAATAAATTATTATTTGACAAAAAGATATTTTATGTATTATTTATATAATTTCATTACATAAATGATTTAATTGTTTTAGAAAATAATATTTATAAGGTTAATACATTTGTAAATATTATTTTTAGTAAAAACGTCATATCTTTCTCGTTTTAATCCGGTTTTTAACGTTCGTTATATGTATGGATTCGTATTTTAAAGATCTAATCAAATTTCATATTTATTATATGATCTAAGTATTGTTATGAACAGTAACCGTAAATGAAAGTTTATAAAAATACTTTTTATAACTTTAATTATTGAAATCGTATTTTAATTGTATCTCATTCGTTTTGATTCGGTTTTAAGTGATTCTTATGTCCACGTCTTCGTAATTAAAAACTCTATCCAAGAAAAATATTTCTCAACAGCCCCCTATCATGAACAGTGACCTATTTTTATAAATTTACTTTTATAAAAATACTTTCTAACTTAAACATGTAAATAATGTACCTTCTTTGTTATAAATCCATTCCCAATGTACTTTATAGTTTTAGAATCCTTATAACTTGTACTTTCTCATAAAAATATGCCCTCAAATAATCAGATTTGAATTTGGTTGGATTTTTATAAAATAACTTTTATAAAGACATATATATATATATATATATATATATATATATATAATTACCATAAACTTGTAAACGTCATATCTTCTTCGTTAGGGCTCGGTTTTTCAAGTTCTTTATATTCTTACGATCCTCATGAAAAGTACTATTTTTATAAAACATATAATATTTATTACATGGTTCAAATGAACAGTAACCTTATTAAGTTTCATTAATTTGTTTTATAGACTTTTAAATTTTATAAAGTTACCACAAGTCTTCTAATTTATAAATTAACATCCATGGTTTATAAATTATGTCCTCTACATTATGTCCATCAATATAACTCCATATTGTCCAACATATTTATTCGTTTAACTAAACTTTATAAAGTTAATAAATAACCATAACTTGACAAATAATTACATAAACTTTCCATTGCTTGTAAACCCTTATTTTAAACATATTAACATATTTAAAACATCATCTTAACCATAAAGAAAATGAATTCGTGTATGTATGTACATGGTTTTTGTTTTATAAACTTCATAAAGTAAACCTAGGTGGTGATTAACATATATATCAAGTATGTAAACATGTAAATGAATAATGAAGATGTTAAAGCTCAATAGACCTTAGAGATGAGTAGTAGGATAATGAACATAATCTTATACTTAAGCTTTAACTGTAACACCCCCAAAATTGGGTCGCAGCGGAATATGTTTCCGGGAGCATAACTTCATGATCCCATTGCACAAGTCTGAAGAGAACGACCTCTAAGTGTCGTTTGAAAAGTATTCTTGAAAAGTTTGGACTCCAATGTTCCTCAAATAGGCCAAACATCTATTTCACCTGAGAAAACATGCTTAAAAGGGTCAACATAAAGTTGGTGAGTTCATAGGTTTTCGTAAGTATAATTGTAAATCCCGAAACTATATATATAGGTTTACCGTATTACAAGTTTCGCCCATACAAGACTTGCAATGCATAAACCTACATATATAGGTATCCTTATATAAAATCCCAAAATATTTCAAGTATATATTGTAATGAACACGATATCCCAAAATGTTTCAAGTAGATGAACACAATATCCAAAAATGTTTCATGTATATATTGTAATGAGCACAATATATCAGAATGTTTCAAGTATATATTGTAATGAGCACAATATATCAAAATGTTTCAAGTATATATTGTAATGAGCACAATATATCAAAATGTTTCAAGTATATATTGTAATGAGCACAATATATCCAAAATGTTTCAAGTATATATTGTAATGAGCACAATATATCAAAATGTTTTAAGTAGATATTATAATGAACATAATATCCAAAAATGTTTCAAGTAGATATTATAATGAGCACAATATCCCAATTAGTTTTAAGTATGTAAGAGAAATGATTACGTGATTACTCTAAGTTCATGGA